>APFE031468033.1:0-27878 GCA_000404065.3 Pinus taeda | reverse complement strand
TGGATGAGGGAATAGAAGAAAAGTTCGTGTTCAAATATCGGCTCTGTAACCAGACTTATCTGCTTTTAGGTGGATGGAAAGACATTGTGAGGCTGGAGAAGCTTAAATATTGTCCAGTTTTGGAGAGATAATGTAAAAAAAAAAAATCTTACACCTTCAATAGACCTCCAATAGCGCATCTTCTTGAACCTTTTAACCTTTGTTCCTGCTCTTTCATGGAAGTTGGCAGAAACACAACCATTTTCATTCTTTTCAATTCTACCCATTCCACAAAGTGCATCAAAAATTATATTCTTACATGACGCTCCATAACAGATACTTATCACGCAAGTCGAACAATGACAGAAATAAAAGCTCTGCAAACTCACTATTTCAAACATTATAGTTGGAAGAATAATCAAACTCATTACAAGAATGATCGACACTGGAAATAAAACTCGAGTGTGAGCAACAACATTTTGGGTTGATATAAATAAGTCTCGAGCTCTTTGGTGGTCATGAAAATTGCGCAGTATCTGTCAGAATCATTTAGAACAAGAGCAGTATCCCACGCGATTCGCTTGGTCTGGAAATATCGCACCATTCACATGTTTAGTGCTTCGTTGAGCCTTCATACATTTAGTGCTTCTGCCACCTTTCATGTGTAAAATTCATAGCACAAAGTGCGTTGAGTGTAGTACACTTCTGCTAGTTACCCCACCTGACATTGCCATGTGATGTGAAAACAATGCAGCAGTTGGACTCAAATTAGTTTCCTATATTTTTTTATAAAAAAACCAAAGATATAATGCCATAAACTAAATAGGTATTATGTATTGATTTATAATAAGTATTAAAATATTTTTGTTATTTCATTATAGAGATTTTTAATCAGTAAATGGAATGGGTTTTGTTATAATATGATGGTTTATTAATATTACATGTTTAAAAAATCATAACTCGTTTTATAAGAAAGTCATAATATATTAGTTTAAACAATTTTTTTAAATCAATCCATTTAAAAAAAATACTTTTAAAATTAATCTTAATTTTTGATTTGTGCATATTAATTAAAATTCTAAAAACTCTATTTCAAAATAAACAAATATAATTATAATTTAAATAAATTGAAAAAAATAAAAATAATTTAAATAATTGAAATAAATAAATGAAATAATTATAATAAAATAAAATATCATAAAATATTTTATATATAGCAAAATCAAATGAAATTAATAAAAAAAATTCTAAAGTAGCAAAATGTAGTATAGTGGTAATTAAATATAATGATGTAAAAAGAGATTGATAAATTAATGATGGAAATAATATATAATGTAGAACAATGTAGAACAATATGTAGTAGTTAAATGGTAGCAACTTAATGCCAAAAGAGATCCGATGACTACTCTAACCTTTAACTTATCTTTTAATCAAAGGAAAGGAAAATCACTTCTTCTTCTTCTTTTTTCTTAGTACAAAAAGAGCATGATATATATATATATAGTTCATAAATCATGAGATTTACAATGTCATTCAAATGTTCCACATCATTATAGTTCCATGTGGAGATGCCATTTTAGCATTCCATCCAAGTATTGCCATATGCAAAACATAAAAAGAGATATAACGATCCTTACATCATGTACATATCCAGAAATATAAACAGGCATGACACATTTGTATGCAATTCAAAACCATAGGAGAAAATAGTATGCATTCATCACATCAACTACATCTTCTAGCCAACTGTACAATGTTGAAATAATAACATGTCCATCCCTCTGGATGATTGAAAGCTAAAACAAATATAAGACTAGTAGAGTTACAAAAATTATACAAAAAAAAAGGGGATGAAGAAACCTAGCCAAGGAATGGGAAGTCTCCTATAACTATGACATTCCGATTTAGGATAATTTCTAAGTGCATTTTTCCAGAGTTACCATTTAAGCCCCTCTTCGATAGTTCATCAACATCCATATTTTGTTCTCTGCCAACATGCCTAATAGTGGAGTTGTAGTGTTGTTTCCATAGTAGTTCAATTCTCCTCAGCTAGCCATGTAATAATGGGTTTGTGATGTTTGCATTTTCCATTATTTGATCAATTATAATTTTTGAATCCCCATGGATATGTATGAGAGGGATATCAAGGAAATTAGTGAACCATAGTAGGCCACATAAGGCCATCGCTTCAGCTTTTGTGTTGGTGCCTCTACCTCCATGCCAGTATGTTCTGTATGTCAGTGCCTCTGAGATGGCAAGCCAAAAACCGCAACCACATGTGCGTTGTTGAGCAACACCATAAAAAAAACCCATATGGTATTCAATCTGAAGTTCAGTCCTCTTGTAACGGGATGCTTTGGAGCATATTTCATTTGATGTATGCAGTGTGTGGTTAATTAAAACACTTTCAATTACCTTATAGAAATCTCTCGTGCAATTCTTAAAGATGTAGTTGTTTCTCCACTTCCATATTTTCCAAAATAGGATGGGTGGAATGATTCTCCAAACATAATTTTGAGAGTTCCACTACCGTAACTAATCCACAATGCATTCATGTTGAATATATGAAAAACCAATATATGAAGAAAGTATTTTCCATACCTGGACTGGATGTTGACATTTGAGGAAAATATGGTTGTTAGTTTCCGATTCCTCTTTGCAGATAGGACAAATGTCATGTCCTTGCCATTATCTATTTTTCAAGTTTTCCCAAGTAAGATTTTTATTATGGAAAACCAACCAAGTAAACAGGATGATTTTGTTTGGGATTTTAATTTTCCAAAAGGCAAAAAAACATGTTTATATATATATATATATATTATATATATATTTATATATATATATGCAACTTTAACATTATCATTCTTCATATTCCTTGAGCAGATTAACTTATCATGAGTGCCAACGTGACATATCTTGAGTTGTTTCATCCTGGCTATAGTCCAGTCCCATTCCAGGTCCCAATGTCTAGATAGACCCAATTCCTATGCACTCTTCCATACTAGGCATGGACCCCTCCATAGTGAAATGGCTTGACACCAAAAGTATATGCCTCTTCTATTTAGGGTATGTAAAAGCCGCTCCAAGATCATATCCTCATTGCCAGCACCCAGAATGTGGTCTATGCCAATGAGAATGTTGTGGCCCGATCCAATGTTCCAAGCGAGATGTTGTAGGAAGATCTTAGTGACTTTCTGGAAGCTGAGCCAGATAACTGATCCATTTGTAACCCCAATGGAACCCCTTCGGAACCAGTATATGAGGTCATGGTTCTTTAAGTATTTTTGTCTGATGACCAGAATCCATGTTCCCGTCTCGAAAATACATCTCCATAGAGATTTGATTAATAACACCCATCCAAAATGACGAAGGTCTAGAATTCCCCATCCCCCCATGACCTTTGGCAAAGTGATCTTGGACATCTTAGATAAATGAAATTTCTTATGCTCAGGACTACCACCCCATATAAAATTCGCCATAATACGACTGAGATAGTGAATGATGACAACAAGAATCTGGTAAAGATGGGCCCAGTATGCCCCTAGTTGATTAAGGATTGCTTGTGTAAGGATGACACGAGCCCCTAGGGACAGACATCTATATTACCACCTAGAAATATTCTTAAAAAATCTATCTACAAGCCATAGAACATCGATATCCCTATATTTACAGGGTTTAATATGGTATCCCAACTACTTCATACCACGACCCTTAAACTCGACTTCAATTCCAAATAGATTTTTTTATATATGCAATGATGTCCAAATCCCAATTTCCATGATAAATAATAGACTTGTGTGCATTCATATACAAACTAGTAGCATTAGAAAATTTCTTGAAAATATGAAAAAGGCACAACCATGCAAAATGATTCAACATACCTATGATGAGCACGCCATCTACAAAGAAACCATCTGATATGTTGATGTTGTCGCCCATCTGCAGAGACTCGAAATTGTCTTGTTTCACCACTTTTGAAATGTGCAGGCTCAAGCTGTCGATAGCCAAGATAAATAACAACGACGAAAAAGAGCATCCTTGTCTCAGTCCACGCCCTGCCCGAAAGAATTTTGTAGGGTATCTATTTATAATCAAAGAATAATCTACTTTAATCACACATGCCATAATCCATTCAACACATTTGGGATGTATGCCTATTTTGAATAGGACTAGCCTGAGGTAACCCCAATCCAGGCAATCAAAAGACTTCTTCATATCTACTTGTAGGATGGCAACATTGAGGTTTTTTGTATGAATCAAATGCAAGAATTCTTGTGCATTTTAAACAACGTCATGAATTTTTTTGTCCTAAAGAAACCCATGTTGCTCAGGAGATATATTGTTATGAAACTAACTCAAGAAAAGATAGAAAAGATAGATCAACGCCTTAGAATTCAGCCTCTTCGAGGGGACAACCTCCTTTACATTACATAAATGAACAATTCTTGGATGATTCAAATGAAAAGACCTCCTCTCTATATATAGGAGTCTTAGGGGTCATAACATAATAGAGCCGACATAACAATAATAATGTAAGGGCACAATAATAATAATAGTGGGCTTCTATGGGGCACAATAGTAGCAATATGGGCACTACATGGGTACATCAATATAATAAGTGGGTTGTACTAATAACAATAAGGGGTTACACTAGTAGTATAGGGGCCTAACATATATGGCGCAATAGAGTACTCTGCATATGCCCAACAATGGTTTTTGGGATAACTTTGTAGATAAGGTTGCACAACGAGATTGGCATGTAGTCCTCAAAATAGGTAGGAGGATTGTGCTTCAAGATAAGGGAAATATATGTGGATTTAATACGATGGTGTACATTCCCACTTAGTCTAGAATCCTCCACCCTAGAGTACATAAACCATACTGTAAAAATCCGTAGTATTAGAAATGCGACAGTGAAACATATATGGCCCCTCTAAAGATAAGTTGGAATCTGAATTATGAATCATTTATATGATATATCATTAGAAATTTATTAATAAACTTTACATTGAGATCAATTTGATGAATTATTTCAATCATTTGGACTTTAAAAAGTCCAAAAATATATTGGGAAAAGTCTAAAAATAATTCAATTTTGTTGGACTTTAAAATACATTGGTAAATGTTTTAAGATATGCTGAGAAATGTTAAAAAAAAAAAAAAAAATTGATTGAGGTGAGGTAGTTGTAAGATGTTATTGAAAGGATGGGTATAGTTCTTCTGCTACCTTGATAACATGAGGGATGGGAGGAGGCTAACCCATGCTATCTCGATCATTGTTATGACATTTATTTCCATCTTCGGGATGATACTTGTGTTGAAAAATGTAATTAAGTTCGGTCTTCATAATGACATGTAATTGTGATTTTTGAAAAGAATAAATATAAAATTATTTTGCAATGCTTATTTCATGGGTTTCATGAGCAAGATATATATTTTTTAGATGACTCCCATTCAGAACCTTAAGATTTTTTATTAAAGTCAAATGAGTTAATTTCATGTATGGAGAGACCTTCTTGGGCATGTTACAAATGTATACTAGTCTATAAGATACACACTTGTTTCTCTTCTAGAAGTCGACTTCAAGAGGAAGTAACAAACTCATGTCAACTCACCTATTTGTAGACACACCAGTTCGAGATCAGAGGTCGAATTATAATGGATTAAAAACTATATTACATGGACAATGTCTTCACATTTTAATAGTTTCAGAAGTTCAGATTCCTCTGAAGTTACAGTGACTAAGTATAGTGAATAAGTTCAGATACATCTTTGAGATTTTAGGGTACTTAGGTACAGTAACAAGTTCAAATATTTATCTAATTTGGATAGGAAATTGCTGTGATATATTCAGATCTCAGAGAAACATAAAGTTGGTGTCATAATAGTGAATCACCGTTTCTGTTAGGGGTGTAGAAGCTATAATTCGGTATGGAGACCACAGTTTGGTGGAAGCTACAGTGCAGTGCTAATTTTGTGCTATGATTCGGTTCAATCTTGGTGCCACCTTAGTTCGTGATATCACAGTTTGGTAACTATCTCATTGTGCTCAGATAGGAGATCTCAGCCTATCCACAATTTGTTTTAGAACTATCATTGTTACTTTGTTTCAGTGCCTTAATAGTGAGAAAGGTTCGGTACTACCACAATATGAAGGAATTGATAAGGAATTAATGGCACCACAAAAATAAGATCTCTGTGACATATCAATGATGAGGTCTCGGTGGTAACTATGTCTCCATTCTAAGAAGGTCAAAGAGGAAGAGGAGTCAAGAAGAAGAAAGGCACAAGAGTCAGTCAAGATAACTAGTGTCTTGGTCTTGGAGTGGTTAATAAGTTAGGGGTCCTGGTTTTATTAAAGAGGTTTTCTAGGGTTTTTTTTTTTTTTTTTAAATATTTTATTAAAATAAAAAAGAAAGTTTTATTATGTTATTTGAAGAGTTTTTTTTTTAAAAGATGGCTTCATCCAGCTTCCAAACATAGTTTCCTCAATTTACAGGGAAGGATTATGATGATTGGGCCTTGAAGATGGAGACCACGTTGAAAGCTCATGATGTTTGGGAATATGTCACAGATGAATTTCCAGAACCTAAAGATGAAGCAGCTATATGAGCCCTCAATAATGCAGAGAGGGAACAATGGAAGAAAGATAAAAAGAAGAATGCACAAACGTTGCAGTTTATCTAACAAGGACTAGACCGAGTAGTGTTCCAAAACATTATGATCACATCTTTAACAAAGACAACATTGGAGACTTTGATGAAAAAATACAAAGGTATGGCAAAATTCAATATTGTTAACTTGCAGAATACTAAAGGAGATTTTTGAAAGTCTGTAGATGAATGAGACAGAGGACATCTATTCATTCACGAATCGGGTCATGGCTGTTGTAAATCAGTTAAAAATTTATGGTGATGATATTAAAGATCAAATAGTGGTTGAGAAGGTCCTCATATCTTTGTCTAACAAATTTGACATTGTGGTAGCAACCATAGAAGAAGACAAGGATTTGGAAACCTTGATAGCTGATGAGTTGATGGGGTCACTTCTATCCCATGAGGCAAAGATAGACAAAAATAAGGATTCCATTTTAGAAACCACTTTCAAAAGTCAAGTTTCTATTTCAAGAGACAAAGGTCGAAGCAAAGGTAGATCGAGAGGTTGAGGATGAGGTAGAGGACATGATGCAATGAAAAAACAAAAGAAGGCAAAGAAGCAAGAGGTAGGGCAGGAAGATCTCACTAAAGAGCATAACGAAGATGTTTTTAACATTGTTTTTGAATATGCAGGTGTTTAGAATAACATGGGAGTATAAGTTGAGAAAAAAGTTGCTAATAAGTTTGATGCATATTTGAAGTTCATTGAAGAATGGATTCAGAAGTGAATTGAAATTGATGAGAGTCTTGAAGCAGAAATTGGAATAAATAGTTTAATGAAAGGGTGAATAATGATCTTGAGTGTGAAGATTATAGGAAAAAAGCAACAGTACCTGATGATGAAAGTGAAGATAATGATATGGAAGTTTTTGAAAACAAGGAAGAATTCATTAAACCGTTTTTCATCAATGGATTCAATAAGATATAAGATTATTCTATCAAGAAATATGACAAAAAGAAAGTCAGGGATATGAAGTGAAAGAAGCAACGCGAATAACACAACTTGAAGACGAAGAGTTCTGGAAGTAGTCCACGAGTGAAAGAATCCTTGAAGAGGAAGTTGTAGAAGATTGGCTTAGATAAAATTCAAGGCAAGATAGAGAAACATTACTTCAACAAGAAGTAAATAAATATGTAGCTTAGAGTAAGAAGGTGCAACAAAGAATGAAGAAATTTTGAGGATATAGAATTTGGAAGAAGAGAAGAAGAAAATGCAAAATTGTAAAAGTTTTGAGTCATTGTAAGCCTAGCTGAGACATAGACAAAACACATGTTTCAGTGATAATTGAGTCAATTTCTATTATAAGCCTAATAGTTATAGTTGAGTCATGTTGAGTCATCTTTGAGTTATGTAGAGTCATACAATCATAATTAAGGGGGAGTATTGGAAATTGTAATTATTCAATCATGCAAGATTTTGCGTGATCAATATAAGAGTCGTGTCTCATGTTATTGTGTGTGAATTATTTGTGTTATTTTGCGCCTTATCTCCACTGCCTTTATAACATGTACATATGTCAATAGCCCATAAAATTCGGGAATGTCTGCAACTAGAATGTCAATAACCCGACATACCTTTGGATTTGATGATAGACTTATGGTAACTTGATTTAGTTCATCGATTACTTCAACCTGCGATCAGTTTGGTTGAACTACGCGTACTACAGATTTTTGAGGTTGGACATTTAACTTTGCACATATTGTTTTAGGTAAGATATTAGATGAAGCTCTTGAATCTACCAAGCAATTATGTAAGTTTTTATTGAAAATTTCGTAAGTAAGAAGGAATGGGGGAGTACGGGATTTTGACCTACCTCCAATTAAAGCAATATCATTTGGATCAACTTTATTTTCCATATTAGTTGGAGGTTTTCCCATCTCATGAGAAGATTGCAATATTACAGTGGCAGGAAGAGGTGCAATGGGTACTGCATGTAACTCTTTCAAAAGTATCTTTTATTTATGTTTCAATTTGCTCAATTCATGAAAAGTAATGTTAGCCCTAGTATTCTTCATATCTTCAACAACATTATACTCCATCTCATCAGAAACAATCAATGTTTTTGATGGAGTTGAGGGGTTGGATTGGACTAGGCTTGTTTGAGTCGCTTTTGGTGATGATTTCTTACATGCGACTTTATCTTTAGATGTCGAGCTTGCACTCTTCTATTTAGGACTAGGTTGTGGAGGATCGAGTTGATTTCTACTTCATGTACTAATTGGTAATACCTATTGATCCTCTTCATTTGAAAGAATGAAGTCCCACATTCCCTGTACTTCTACAACTTCATCTTCATCAGTAGGTTCTTTGTTAGAAACTTCCTCTTCTTCTTCTTCTAATTCTGCTTTTGTTATAGCATTGGGAGGCTTTGAACTAGTTGAGGGACTTTTCTACAAGTCTTGTAGGGATTTTTCGAAGAAGTCTCTGCTACTTGTTTCTTAATGTCAACCATTTCGTTAGACATGGTTTTTACGACTCTATGTAATCCTTCTAAATCAAATGGGTCTTTTGATTGTCTTTTTTTAGGATCATCTTTAAAAGTAACCTTAGATTTTCTTTCATTTACAACGTTTTTCTTTTCTAAATCTGAGATACGTTTATCTACCACTATCACTTCCTTCATGTTTTCAACTAATGTTGTCTTGGCAGCCCTATCAACGAAGATCGTTATGTTTGATGGTAAAGCAGATATGTACCATTCACTTCGAACTTCTTCGCTAGGCTTGGAAGTAGTCAGAATTTTATTCAAAATCTTGTTGAAACGTGAGTTAAAATCTTTGATAGGTTCTCTCAATTCAGTCTTTATATTCGATAGATCATTGATCACTGTTACTGTAGATCTATCATCACCGAACTTAGTTAAGAATTGCTCTTGGAAAATGTCCCAACTAGTGATGGGTCCTAATGCTAATGAAAAATACTAGGATCCGGCTGCTCCTTGTAAAATGTAAGGGAAAATCCGAACAACAACATCTTCATTAGTGACACCATTTAAATTTATTGATAACATAAAGTTGTTTATGTGTTCTTGTGCTAGCATGCCTGCTTTAGGATTAAACTTAGGCAACCATTTTTCAGGATGGGCCGGTGATTGGCTTAAGGGGTTAGGCATTAAGACTGCCCCTGGGTTATTCCATGGGGTTTGAGCCATCATTGAACTACTAATAGAGGAAATCGCAGATGAAGTCGCTTGTGTAAGGGATGAGGATGTTAAAGCTCCAGTACTTTGACGGACAACAATTTGAAGTGGAGGGGTGGATGGTTGACTTTGCAATGGAGAAGTTGGAATGGATGTTGAAGATGAAAGAGTCTCACTATCAGACCCTTGAGGTGATTTCCTTGCTCTTTTCCTTTTAAGTAGAGGTAATTCGGTTGGTTCGATACCAAGTTTTTCACTCTGCAATATGGTTAGAGAATGAGAAGGATTGTATTGCGAAGTCACACTACCTTGAGATATTTAAAACATTTGCAGTGATATGGAAAAATCCTTGAAGTTTATGAATCAAAGATTCAACTTGAAGAGGTTCAGCAGTAGATTTCTCTGAAATGTTTGGGTTTGTGGCAGTGGTTGTTGTTTTCTCAACTTCTCGCTTAGGATTTAAAGATCTGGAATGCGACGGAGAAGTCGGGGGAGATTTTGAGGGAGATTTACTCTCAAAATGGTATTTAGATTTGGATTTACTAGCCATTCATAGTTCAGGCCCTCCTTTTAGCGCCAAATATATTGAAGCCCCGAAAATCAGGTCTACAACAAGTGGGATACCCACCTGGTCCAGACCTTGAAAGAAGCTCCTTTTCCATTTGGGATGGTGGGTCCAACTGGAGATAATGGGACCAGTTTCCCAATTTGTGTGTGTTGATTAATATTTTTGTTTTCCAAAGATTTCTAAGTAAAATGCTTTTAATATAAGTCTAATTTAAAAATGCATTTGTATTCTAATGAACAGAAATATTTAAGTCTAAAACTAACCCGGGATTTAACTTTTTACTTATACGATCTAAAATGATTTCGAACAAAAATTGGTAATAAAGATCATTCAATCACTACAAGAAAATATTTCGATAAAAATGAATTGTTTCGTATAAAAAGTTAGCCGAAACAATTGTGAGAAGCATATTGCATAATAAGTCATTCATATATTGAGCATAAACAGAATAGTCAACACCATACAAAAGTGCCAAATGATAACTCAAACATTCAAGCTTTCATATATAAATAACTGAGCATAAAATATTACATGGACACATAAGTAGAAATCATTAAGGGATAAAAGTACCATTGATAACAAGTCATATTCATGAGTTTCAGCAATATAGATTTATCTCTTCCTAATTCAACATCTATTAAGAGTACAAAAGTGCATTTCAGTAGCAAACATTAAACACAGATATCAATAAATCTTGTTCCATTCATTCATCAAAACCTCCTCTGAGGGTGCAGAAGTGCATGTTCTAAGGAAATGTTTTTGACAAATTTCAAGACCCTTTTCTAAATGCATGAGAGAGGTTAAAATACTACTTCCTAAATACTAAAAATAGTTTATTATAAAAATATAGGAGGAAGTTTAAATGACCGTTCTTATCTAAGGCAAAAATAAATTAAAACTACAACTAAAACTAAATCTGGAAATTAACTATCTATGTATCTATTCTCTGTGGTCACAAGCATTCACCATTGGCTTGAGGAGTGTCCGTTGGCCGACCTCTGATTTTAGTTGCCCTGTGAAAACAAAATTCGAAAGTGCTAGAGCTATCTTCTCGGTAGATTTTGTAAGGCATTTGAGAGTCATGCATTGACTGTACAGTTTAACCAAGTACTGCCAGTAAGTTTCCCAATTTAAATTGGTTAAATTCTTGATGGACTCTGCCCTTTCCTCACCTTTATGTCTCCAGCTTATCTGCAGTTGCTGTGCCCTTGGGAGAAATCCTGGTGTGGTCTCTAAAATGAGATTGGCGCTGTGCAGGTTTCATTGACATATTCATTGACATTGTTTTCCGCTGTAGCTACTTCTTCCACTGCCATGCATCAGGCATTGAATGGAATCACTAGGTTTCAGCCAAATCCGCTCACCGCCTAAGGGTGCACCCGATAAATACTGTTGGTTTTGGGGCGTGGGTCCTGCCTTTACCCTTTAGTGCTTTTCCCTATAGTTTTCCAGCTTACATGTGACTGAACTCTCGGTGGCTTTCCTTTTCGAGGGGCTTTGCCCAGCGAGCGCTAATCGAGCATTAGAAACTGCTTCCTTTTTCCAATCCAAGCTTCCCAGGTGCTATTTTTTCCTCCTACGCATTCTTGATGTGCCTTGGTCAATGCGCTTTGCCCCTTTTTCAATGGTTCTTCCCTTACCAACCAGTTCTTGGTGCACTCCACCAAATCTTCGTTTTCCTTGGCAAACTTTTCTACGAATTGCTTGTTGTAGGTTGCATGTGGTTTTGGTAGATGATACATAAGCCTTAAATCTTGTACAGTGAATGACCCAATGAGGTCTTGGCCTCGAGTTTTGAATTACCCATTTGTTATAATGGCACTGTCCAATACCCGCTTGACCATGTCTTTGTATGGACAAATATTCTTTCTTGCTACTATTCGGTGCAAGAATGAACATGCAAGTTCAGTGATTAAAGCCTCAGATGACTTGCATGAGTCTGTTGTTGCTTTAACCTCCATAACTCTCGAATTTTCTTCTTTGAGCAGACTGTACATGCCTTCCCAAGTAGTTATGCCAACATCTTTGTTACAGGTGGTGTCTGTGTATAAGGGTGTCATCTCTTTGTCGTCTGCAACTAGAGCTTTTCCCTTCTTTCCCATTACGTTCTACACACTTTTTCTTATATTACTATACTTGCCACTCCTACATATTTACAAGTAAGGAAAGAGATAAAGTGATGGGAAAGCTCTTTAATTATGAAATCATATCAAATATACCACCCTACGTGAAATAACCTTTCGATCGGATTTAAATCTTATCTCATAAATGACCATCAACTAACCATTAAATTGACATTAATGCCCATAACTCGGTATCAAATTACGATAAAAATTTATTGAACGACGAGCTATGCAGATCTGTGATAAAACGATTTTGAAATTTCCTTTGCAATATCAAAAACTGCAATATCGCTAATTTGTTTTGTCAACAATCATTTATCACCTTATGCATCTGTGAGATGCCTTATCACATATCGTTGGATTGGGATATTTTACCTTAGGTGATACTTGCGGTGTATGAAAGTTGTGATGTGTGATGGGTCTTTATGGCACGCGATCTCGCATTGAATTTTCTCAATTTCGGAAGTTTGTTTATATGTTGTCCTCCATTATCCTTTGCGATGTGATATTTTATTGTTAAGAGAATGATTTTATTCAGAACTTATCATAAAACTTAATTTTTTTTAGGTTTAACGAGTGTTTTCCTAAGTTTATAGTAGCATGTTTTATTCAAAGGGAAACATGAGTGCTAGTTTTTATTTTTTTAGAAGGGTCCCCATTTATTTAGCTTTATTAAAAAAACTAAATAAAAAGGGGTTTCGTTGCTGGCCACAACAGAACCTCAGACTAAATACTCTCCAAAACGAAAGACCCCAAAAGCTTCCCCAAAAATCCTAGATCTAAGAAAGATACCAATGTTGGATGAGGTAGAAATGGATGCAAAGGAGGATAGTTAGATCTTGAATAATGACAAATAAATTTTGGTAGCTCTTCTCAAGGAATGGGAAAATAAGGATTTGGGCACCATTCTAAAGTACCATAAATTAAGATATCATCAAATTTATCTTAGATTGAAGAATTAGACTAAAACATTAGATAGAGAAGCCATATCGCTGACCAAGGGTTTTGGTGTACACATAAAAAGAAACAAAGGCAAATATCAGATGCATAAGGAATTTAAGAAAATGGGCAAAAGGAATACTAAAGCTTCACTCTACATAATCGGTGATCATTGGGGAATTTATGAATGTGCTCTATAACTGGACCATTTTGTTGAAGATCTACCAATTTACTAAAGAATGTTTTGTTCTTAATATCCCCATAATGTGCTATCAATTCATCTATAAAAATAGTCCAAGATACAAAATAATATTTTTTCTTTCACAAAACCATTAATACAATACATGTTGGTTATGTCATAAAAACATGGATTCAATATTTACCTTTTGTAAGGATACCACTTGGTGTACATCAAAATATTTCTCTATTTGAAATATCCATGTCACTGGATCATTACCATCTTACTTCCTCATATTTATCTTCATGATGTAATATTTGTTTGGTGCTGACTTGAATCCCTGATGATGTGAATCTTCGCTTGAAAGTTCATGATTATAGTTATGTAATTCAAGATTTGTGCTCTCCAATTGTGATAACATACTTCCGATATGAGATTGATTCTCAACAACATGCTTCTTCTTATGTTCATGATTTCCTTGGATCTCCAAATCCCTTTTAGAAGCCTACTCAAGAGAATATTTTCCATGGAAATAATGGATTTTTGTGTTTCTTGCTTATTTTCATTCATCTTATTTTCTATTCCTTCCTTTTTTTTATTCTTCTTATTTTTTTCTACCTTATTTTCATTCACCTTCTTTTCTATTCCTCCCTTATTTTCATTCATATTCTTTTCCATTTCTTTTTTAAGATTTTCTTGAGAAGTTGATAAATCTACCTTTTTCAACATACTACTGTCCATTTAATTAGCTTTCTTGTCTTATAGAGATAGCCTAAATTCTAAGTCTTCATTGTCTTCATGATTCAAAGACGAGCCTTCTGTAAATTTTATTAGTGTAATAGATTTGTATGGAGGCATGTTGGAAAATAATAATTGCACTCCTCTTTATCACAACTTTTATCCACCAAAGAAAAAGTGATCTTCCAATCAATAGTTAGGTCACTAGTAAGTTACGTACCTTAGTTTGGATAAGAGAAAAATGGGTAAAATTTTGTTGATTGATCTCTCATGGATTTGAAAATTTGATCCATAATACTATGATATGTCTCTTCTACAATTCCACAGGTGTGAACTGAATTTTATGTGTCATGTAAACATTATGGTAACTTTCCAAAAAATTTCTTATTTTTGGCCTCTTCCCATGAGAAATTTTCTTATAGTGTGTTGTGGGTACAATTCTTCAAATATAATTATGAAGCTTTTACTTGAGGTACTTCTATAGTCTCTAGAAATTCTTGAAGATTTCATAGTCTGAAAATTCCCAAACAAGAAGATATAGCAAAAATACTAAGTAGACATGTTTAAAATTTATTTATGTATTTTTCACAAACCCTAAATTCCATAGGGTATAACTTTGGAAGAATTCTAAAAATTGAACAAGACATTCTTCAGTTTTCTCCTCAATATGGTCCGAGTTTCATTGTTTGAAACCCCAACAAAGAAAATTTATTATGAAAATTTCAAATTGACCTATTTGAAATTGATTTCAAGAGCATTAAGGAATCAGAAATTCCCTTGAGCATATATCCAAAATTACAGTGAACCAAGATTTGAAATTTGAACCAGATGTTATTTGCAACCTCGCGTCAATATGGACCAAGTTTCATGGTTTTAACCCTCATGGAAAAAATTTATAGTGAAAAAGTTGAAATAACCCGTTTGAAATTGTTCATGAGCATTTAGAAACGCTAACTTCCTTAAAGCATATCTTTGAAAATATAGTGAGCTAAGATCTAAAATTTGACTGATATTTTTATTGATTTGTCTTCTCAATATTATCCAAGTTTCACTATCTAAAACCTCCCAAGAAAAAGTTATAGTAAAAATGTTGAACTAACCTTTTTGAGACAAATTTTAGGAGAATTAAGGAACCTTAACTTCCTTGGAGCATATGTCTAAAAATATAGTGAACCAAGATCTTAAATTTGAACCATATACTACTTGAGATATATTCTCATTATTCTCCAAGTTTCACCATATGAAACCACCCAAGAAAAAAATTATAGTGAAAATTCCACAATGCCATTTTTGAAGTAGCAAAACCGTACGATCATGAGCTATAATACCAAATCTTATTATCCTCGCACCTTAAAAATGATAAGAAATCAATAGCTATAGTCCACTTGGAGGAAAAAACACCATTTTACAATTAATACAATGTATAAGACAATATTTAATGATTCTAAGACTAGGTCTCCTTAGTGTGTAATAGGAGACAATGGGTGCAATTATAAGAAAATGGGACCATGAGGAGTTCTAGTGTACATAACAATATAAAAATAGAAATATAATGACTCAATAGCTCAAACTTAATAACGAGTTTTAATGTTAACATGGGGCTTATACACGACTTAAAAATTAATGTCAAACAATAATATAGACAAGAGTTTATGATTAATTTCAATTGGTCTCTTTAGCGACTTAGTCTTTTTTAGTGCAATTTCATCTCTCAGCTTTCTTGTTATCCAATTCCTAGTGTAGTATTTATTAAACAATAGATGTTGTGCTTGTTATTAAAATATTACAATAACCATCTAAGGTAGTGACATGATTTCCTATGACTAAAATAGCCTAGATCCATCTTAGCTTCAGGTTTATCAAGCATTAAGAGGAACCAAATCCCTAGAGCTACAAATTGTTCTTCAAGTTTTGCACTATAAAAATATTTTCACCTCAAATGATTTGATTCATCTCAATGCTTAATAGATTTAAAGTTTAGATAAATTTAAATCGGTTTACTTTATGGTTAACTAATAACTAATATTTCATTAATAATTGAAGATAAAATTATATATATATATATATATATATATATATATATATATATATATATATATATATATATATATATATATATATAGTATTCATTGAAATTTTTAATTGAAAAAAATGTATATAAATTGTCATTATGGTTATTATCATCATTAATCACTAAGATCAACGAAACTTTCATACCGGGTTAACTATGCAATAATATGTGACACAAGATTGATAGGAAAATATTTAGCCATCTCAACAATATATTCATCTAGTGATGTCAATAGATAGTACATGGATGCAACCATCTCATAAATTGACGTGATTTGACACATTGATAACTCATCAATATATAAGGATGACAACCCATAAAAAATAAATCTCAAACTTTGTAAATGCTTACAGACTCGTAAGTTAATACACTATTAATAAATAATTTCTCCTTTAATAAATGAGAAAGGCCAATAATTCCATCATGCATATCCATTGAAATATACTATTTAATCCTAAATTTACATAGGTTATCCTATGTTTAGAAGGAATATCAGTTGACCCTAAGTATTAAACAATCAATTACGACTTGGATGGAGGTTTAATTCTACCATAGTTTATTTATTTGAAATAATTCTATCATAGTTTATTTATTTGAAATAGAAAGTGACATGTTTAAAATGAAGTCCATATCATGTATCAATTTTTGTGTGTTAATTGGATATAGACCATGTGCTTATTGAATGGAGTTTTCTCCTCCCCACCCTTAAATCATTCTTGCTCATTTTTATCCTCCCCACCATTAAATTATTTTTGGTCATTTATATCAACGAACAGTATTAACAACACACACACACACACACATATTAAGAAACTTGTATTATAAAAATTATAGCAAAAAGCTAGACAATAGAGTACAAAAATAATTATCTTGCTTTTTCAAACATGAATGGCAATGCTTCAAGAGTTACAAAACAAAAATTAAAAAAATATATTGATTACATCTGAGTGATTTAGGTATGAAAACTTATAGGTATGTAATGTAAAAAATGCTCCCTATATTATATCTGTTTCACTAAGAATAGAAAATTATCTAAAAAACATGGTGATTATTGACTTCTTTATTCCCATGGTTAGTAGGAAGGGAGTTTTGATTCTTAAGGTCCATACCCTCCAACATCTAATATAATGAGTCTTCATCCTTTGGACCTACCTCAATAGAGTTTGTGGACATTTAGTGGTTAGATTCTATTAGTGTGAACCTTTACTAAAGATGATAACCAACATTAGAGAAATTTTAAGGTCTAAAATGAGATTGATAAGGAAAATAATAATTAAAATAATAAATATATATTATGAATTTTCGAAGTTTGAGAGATAAAAACTACTTTTTAATCATATTTTTGATTGATCTCATAAATTTACTCAAATTTAGGGTCTAGGAACTTGCCGAATGTGGAATTAAATTCTATATTCAATGAATACACAATATACATATTTTTTTATTGATCCATTTTGAGATAAAATAGAAATATAATCCTAAAAAATTAGTTCTTTTTGTTTCCTCCAAAAATATTTACCTCAGATTTTCTCGAATGGTTCCTCAACATGTTACACTTAGCTTGTAGTTCAACAATTTTAAACTTTTGTTGTACAAGGATGTTCATAATTATAGTATTTGATGAATTGCACTAGTGTTCATTCTTCTGGACCTTGGAGGTCACAAAAGATATATATGATTTATTAAATAATATTGAGTCCTCATGTGTTTTTAAAATCCTATTGAATTCTTATGCTCCCCTATATCCATATAAATAATAAACCTAAGAAAAAAAATGCTTAGCTTGTTTGAGGTGTTCCATGACTAAAAATGGTGGAAAACAAAAATGTTCCCAAAGAAATCCTTGGTTCTATAACTTAAAGGGAGAACCCCTTTTCCATATATTAATTCCAAATAACTAGATTTTCCAAATCCATGGAATAGGAAAATTGAAAAGCTAGGGTTCAAAATAAACCAAAGAAAATTTCCCAATAAAGAAATACTAGGGAATACAAGAAAACTAAGTGATTTAGTGAACCTATGCTAAGAATATTATAGAGGAACTAATATTTCTAAGGGAATATCAAAGCAATCAAAATCACACACAAAATATGCCCTTTAGGGGAAAAAACTAATAAATGAAGGAACATTATTAACAACTTGAAGCAAATTCTCATAGACTAAAATACTAGATGACCAACCATAGCTTGAGATAGTGTCTTACTAGGATTGATTGAATGATATCCATCCCTTCGACCTAAAAAAAATCTTTCTCACTATAAAGCATCATCCCACCTTGCTAAAATAATCCTTCAAAGATGGGTTCAAGAGACATAATAACCTTAAATTCATGCATGCAAATGAGAGGAGTGCATGTCCTTTTATACCTAGCCTCCTTCATTCAAATCCAATTGTAGTGTTTGATCAACAAGTGGATAATATTACTTACATTATTAAGTGTCCTTACCTTGATACCTTTGTTTTCTAAGGAATTGGGTGAAACCCCCGACATTCCTTTTCCACAAGACCCTTGTATTAAATATAACTACTTCATTAACCATTAAATTAGCTTAATGGTTGTGTACTCAAAATACCTGGTAAAATGAGGCTTTATGTAGACTACCAATTTCCATTTAGACTCAGACTATGTCAGAAGCAAGTTTTCTATCTAATAGGATTGTTTTCTATCTAAATTATTGTGCTTGAGTGTTCGATGAAACCAAAGAGTTTGGTCTAGATTCTTTTTCTAGAAGCACACTTTAGTAAATAACATAGGGCTATAATTGATTGAGTAACTTTTACACAATCCTAAAAATATGTTTTTTCTATATTTCCATCGAAAACTAAAATGAACTCCCCTACCCCTTATTTAAATGGTATTATGACATCAATTGAATTGTATTTTAACTTGTTATTGGTGAAGTACTAAAATATTTACATCTTAATTATTATTGTTTCCTTCTCAATTCTTAAAGAGTCATACTTAAAATAGTTTTAGGTTGATCATGGAACAATCACTTTTTCTACATGCATTTAAACAAAAACAACTAAATGAAGCAATGTAACCCTTAATCTTATTGCATTTTTTTAAACTTAAAATGAAAACAAAGTATTCTTGATCTAACTTAAGGCATTATTTTCTTAAGAGTAATATATATATATATAAATATATATATATATATATATATATAATATCTATTATATATATAATAATATATATATAATATATATATATATATATATATATCTATATATATAATATGACATGTAAAATGAAAACATTTTAAGTGAAAGTCTTTAAACATTTGAACTAAAAATCTTTAAAAATAACTCATATAACAATAATAATACTAAATATAGTTTAATGTATGGGGCTCCCTTGTTTATAAAAAAAATGGACCCCTTTCTAGTATTGATTTCAGTACTAAAGTCTATGAAAATATACATGCTTTGCTTTACTTTATATTTTTCTTGGTTTGAACCTATATTAGAGAAATTTTGAGGTCTAAATGGGTCTCCTAAGGAATATTATTAAATAATACTAGAAATAATAAAATAAGATTATATTACATCATCAAATTTTAGAGGGACAAAAGAAAAAACTATTTTTTCAACTCATATTTTCAACTTATCTCCCTAGGATTTTACTCAAATTTCGAGAGAGATCACTTGGTGGATGAAAAATTTAATTCCTCATCCAAGGAGCATCCATGTTGCATACTTTCACTGGACCCAACTGCATGAAAAATGAGAAACACATGAAAAAGTGGGATTGCAATAACGTTTTTCATGTATTTCTCATTTTTTGCACAACAAAGGCAATTGAAAGTATGCAACATGGGTACTCCTTGGATGAGGAATTAAATTCCACATCCAACAAGTGCTCTCACTTGAAATTTGACTAAAATCATAGAGCGATAATTTGAAAATATGAGTTGAAAAAGTAGTTTTTAATTTTATTTTTTAATATGTTTACCTTTTTACTTGAAAATTGGTGAATCATCAACCGTGGTTGACATCATCATCTTGAATCATATTGGTTCTTATAAAGTTGATTTTGGAACTTGTACATTTTTATTTTGAGGCCCAATTTAGACCTCAAACTTTCTCTAATGTGACATTGTAAGATGAAATCCACATTCTTAACCTTTAAACCCCACCTAATTAGTTAATTAACCATATATATATATATATATATATTATATATATATAATTTTAACAAAACAATTTATTTATAAAAAGAAAACTACAAGTTGTCACAAATAAAAAAGTGAATTAGCATAACTTTACATTAAAATATTAAAAAGAAAAAAATTAAAAGCGAACTCAATCTTTTTTTTGTCATTAAAAAAAAATTCATTAATTCATCAAAAAGATCCATCTTGTAGAGAGGATCACCTTTTCTCTCTCGACTTCACTTCCACTAGATTTTTTAGCTAGGAGAGCATCACTGAAGAAGAGAGGGTATTGTCATTTTTCACATGAACTCAAAAGGTCAAAAAACCATACATCCCAAAACATTAGAAAAACCAAAATGCATCCTATAAAAGGCATTTACAGAGGAGGATTTAGTGCATGAGCAACACCTTGTCCTGTAGGGTGGCCATAACCTTCTTGCACATGGAAGTCGATGTGAATTATATGCACTTCATTTTCATTGAGTCACGCACTAGTTTGACGTTGGCTCTAATGCATAGAGGCAAGATGACCCAAAATTTCCCCTTGGATGAATTGAAAATCGTTTATATATGTAATGGTTTCATTGTGGCCTTCATATCACCACTCATGAATGATATCGAGACTACCATAATATCTCACAATTGGTCGACAATCAAGGCAAGCGAGGGTGGATGCACCACCCAACTTGGTGACTAGGAACGATTGTGGGCAACCTCACCCTCCTCATTCACACTCCCCTCCACATCATCGTTCCTTGCCCCATAGTAGACCCGCTCCCTAGGAAAACCCTATGGTCGACAACACACTAGGTACGACCTCTCTGACGTTTCATAGTGATTGCATCGTATCTGCACCAAATACTAAAAAAACTAGGGTCTTCGAAACCACACCCCCTCTCCTTTTTGTTCCAATACTTGAGAGGGAGCTCAACCACCCATTACACGCAATGGCATGGCTATTTCCACCCCACCAGTTATGACTCTAATTGACACAATCCCCTAACAACATACCAACAAAACAAAAGGGCCTCCCAATTTGGATGTCACATGACCCCCTAGTGACACTAAGCCTCAAAGTAGCACCCTAAGGAGGAGGAAAACTAGCCAGCCTATTCCCAAAATGGCTCTAGATACTTATAACGCACTATCTATTACCTGAATTACCACCACCCTTCGAGAAATATAACTTTATAGTACCCCTAGTGAAACAGGGCCACACCATACCACCTCATCAGATACCCATGAGTAGATTATGACTCAAAGAGGAACATTCCCAGTAAAGAAGTGGGATCAAGACTGCCAGATATTGACCAAAAGTAGAAGATGAATGGTAATTAATATTGAGGAAAATACCTCCACTTACCAATATTCCAACAAAGGCTCAAGAATTATGACTAGGGATGAGAAATGTCGCTTGAATTGACACTGTAAATGATTTTTTAAGTGTTGCGGCCTTATTATGTGAGCAACCCCAACTCCTCTCTCCTAGATCCCACACCATTTGGAAAGTCACTCGAACAATAAATGCACTGTGCACATACCTCCCACAACCATACCAGTTCAAATTCAGGCCACTTAAACCAGTGGGCATGCATAAGTAATAGGCATGTGCACACTTAGGTTAAATTCACTCACCCTCCCTCCCATACAAGGACACCAAACATTGCTAAGGACACTGACCAATTTGAATATATAATAAACCGATGCCTTC
Source organism: Pinus taeda (assembly GCA_000404065.3). NCBI lineage: Eukaryota > Viridiplantae > Streptophyta > Pinopsida > Pinales > Pinaceae > Pinus > Pinus taeda. The sequence continues at coordinate 5,618 of APFE031468033.1, read as the reverse complement.
TCGATTCTTCTAGTTGAACTTCGCCGCTAGGTTTGGTCGCCGTTAGATTGTGAGCATGCCTCATTCAAGATAATTTCACATTCTAGGAGCCAGGTCTCATACTACCTGCTAACCCACCCCATCGAGGTAAAAGTGGACTCCATCTTCAATAACATGGTTAAATTAAACAAAAATAAATACATACATATATGTAGATACAACATTTGATATATGTGTGTGAGAGAGTAAATGCCAACATATCAAGCAATAATATATATATGATATAAAAAAATTAATATATATGACATGTAATTAAGTGAAAAAAATTACATATTAAAAAATTAATATCTCTGGATACATAGTATCTAAATCTAAGATGAATCTAAATTTGTTTTGAAATTCCTTATAAACTAGATAACCACTTGATATTGATTCATAAAAAAATATATTTCTTATCTATTGGCTTGTCACTACGAATACCACAACATATTATAGGTACAAAGTTTATGTTTGACCATAACATAGTATAGGTACAAAGTTTATGTTCAAATCACTAAATTAACATATATGGCATAGAAATATAATAAGAAATTTTTTATAATGTCTTTCGAGATACTAATATCTATAACTTGTAGAGAGAGCATATTTACTAATAATACTAGTAAATAAAAAATAATCATTATGAATGTATCTCTTTGAAGAGTCCAAATATAATGCCTCTCGATTCTTATTATTCTCCACTAAGGCTAGAAGTCGAAACATAATGCCTCTAGATTCTCATTATTCTCCACTAAGGCTAGAAATCTAGATCTACTATCTTCTTGGTTTGAAGAGACGACTTATTGTTTAATTTTGGCACTTATAGTTAAAGGACATCAATGCATACAAAATTTTTATATTAAGATTTAATCATTTCCATCAACACTTTATCCATAATTATCTTGATGTATCTATGAAAAGTGACAATATGAAAATACATTTTAAAAACCAATCTAGTTTTAAAATTAGTTTTCATTAGTTTTCTTTGTTTTGGGATGAAGCTTGGCAACATTTGCCTCGCTTAAGAGAGAATGAACATCTTCATGATTTGTAAAATTTTATAAGTTCTTTGGTAGCCGAACTTGTTAGAGATTTTTGGAAATTAGATATTGTTACTTAGGTTGGGAGGTGATGGAAGGATAAAGAATATTGGCCAAAGCCTTCTCAATATTTGTAGTGGGATTTTCTTCAAAAAATATTGTGGGAATGAAAGATTCATGTTAACCAAGAGCAAGATATACCTAGGTGGGGGAAGAGACAGTTGGGCTTTTTCATTAAGGGAAGCTTATGAAGTAATCATAGGGCATGTGGGGATGATATTTGGAGAAATTTTTGGTTTGAATTCCACTGGCCTAAAATTACCCTTTTCCTTTGATTGCTTGCCAGACGATGTCTTCTTATTTGGGATCAACTTAGTAGAAAGGGATATGTTGGACCATCTCTTTATTTTCTATGCTTTTAGTAGGAGGAAAATTTGGATTACGTCTTCCTCTCTTGTCCACAGGAAAAACATGTTTGGTTAATTCTTCATTCTATTTCTGGTTATGATATCCCTGAGCAGGAGAATGTCAGCATTTTTGAAAGTAGATTGGGTTCATCAAAATTTTCAGAATCCTATAGCCAACAAGGCCTAGATTCTTGCAAAAGGTTTTATTTTATGGAATCTATGGAAAGAAAGGAATAGTTTGATTTTCAGAGAGAAGATTAAAAGAATTTCAATCATAAAGGAGTTGATTCTATCAAATATCCAAGAATCCCTTCTTGTTATTTCTTGGTCCCATGATGATTGGTAAGTGGATGGTATTGAGGGTGAAATTCTGCAAACAATAATATGGCATTGCAAGTAATAATATGATTGGATTTTTATCACTTGAGTATGGTATCCACATTTTGATCAGAGAAGGTTTCTTCTTACTTCAGGCAGTGGGAGATTCAATGATTGTCATTCAATGTGATTTTTTTTTTAAACGGGAAACTTCCATGGAAGCTAATTAAAAGATGGAGACATGAGGGGATTGTAGGAAATAATAAAGAATTGTTTTCTAAAATAGAGTATGTTTTTGTCCAGCTCATTAAGCGATATGGAAATGCGGTAGTTGAATTTCTAGTGAATTTGGATTGTCACCTCAAATATTTGGCTTTGGATGAAAGATGACCCCCATCTATCTTGGATGGAAATCTATCTCCTCTTCAGAACTTGTTGTATTTGGATTACTTAATTCCCAATGGGGGTGATAGTGGGATTTCAATGGTCACATCGATGGGTGTGCTGGTGGAACACTTGGTGCATCATTGAGGGTGGGTGGCTAATGAAATTTATTTCTCGTACCTATGTTGGTGTTCCAAGTTGAGAGACATGAGGTGTATTAATAGACCAGACTATATGAGGGGAGGTTGTGGTATGACTTAAAGCAGTGGAAAGGATTCCTCCTCGTCCTCCGCTAGTGTTTACATTTGTTGTGGTGAAGGGTGGTTTTCTTTTCTCCTTACACTAGTGTCTTAATTGAAGTCTGGGTGCCGTGATCTTTGTCCTTGGTGGCTTTTGGTGTGAATTTGGTGTGCAACTCATGGGAAGGTGACAAATGAGCATTTTGGTGGCATCCCTTCTTCTCTTTCAGAAATGGTATTGTGTGAATTTTCTAGTATATTCCATTTCATGATGGTACTGGTGTGTATTACGCTACCTTTTAACTCATTTGGGTATGCATGTTCGGGATTTCAATGGGTCTATATATGCTTGCAAATTCACTTTTGGGTCTTTGGTATGCCTTGCATACTAGGTTTGGATAACCATGTACAATTAGGTCTTTCCTTCTGTTGGTGTGGAAATTGGTCCTCCAATGTCTATAATCTTTTGTGGTTCGTTTGTGGATTCTTTCCTGAGTTAATTGATATAAGGACCTTGGTGGATGGTGGATCCTAGAGGGATATTTTTTTTTCTCTAGAAATCCTCCCTGTCCAATTTCTATGGTCATTATCTCCAGTCTCATTTAAGTGTTTGGGTTACTTATCTTTAAGGGTTATGACTCTTCATGATGGGGAATTGAAAAATATTTTGGGAGTTGGTCCTCTTGTTTATCCTATAGGAAATGATCTTATTATATTTGGGTCTAGCTTAGAAAGGTTTCTGCTTCCTTCCTCCAATAGTTTCATTGGCGGTGGGTTGTTGAGTTGGTGTCATGTGTGTCATTTTTCCTCAGTCCTCATGCCTCCAAGACAGAGGATGAGTAGTCATAAAGGAGTTTTAAGAAGGGTGCACACTTTTTCTTTTGAATCTGTGGCCTATGATTTTGATGTGGCCCCCCTCGAAGTTCGTCGAGAGATTCTCATTCCAAAAATGAAGGAAGTTGGTGATCGCCTTATTTTTTAGATTCAAAATTGGTGTTTGAGGATGAGAAGGGGTTTCGAACTCCTAACAGATTTTGGTTGTGGATGTGGCATTTTCTGAGTTCCTTGGCTATTAAACAATAACTCATGACTTTGTTATGTCTTGTCTTCTTAGATAAATAGGTCAACAATTACAATGTTTTCTCCACTTAGGAGGATCTGAAGTGTGTGCTTTTTAATATATAGTTTTGCTTAGATAATGTTGATGCTCGCTTGTCAAATATGGAAGGTTTTTTTTCTTAGTGATTCTAAATCTAGAGATTTGACAGGTCCTCTAGTGAACGATAATGCTTTGTCTAATCTTTGGTTTGATGTTTTTGGAATTTTGAAAGCATACTCAAGGATTCATATGCATGATTCCTGGTTTTCTTGTTCTGGATACTCACTAGTACACTTTTCGGTAATGATGAAGTGTTGGACTATTGTTGTGTGGGAGATATGTGTGCATGCTGCATACAAATGGAATGGTTGTAGATTGCATTCTTTTTGGTATCTTTGGTACAATCTATTGGATGGTTTAGTGCTTTTGAATTTCAGGTTGAATGGCTCTATACTTGTCACTAAACTTATGTGTTTTTTGATGTTGTCTTTCCTTCATATGCTAGTGACAACCTTGGTTGTTGGGGTGTTTTCTTTGATTATGTTTTGGATCAAGTAGGGATATGTCTTCTTTATTATTATTTTGGTGAACAAGATTGTGTCTAGCCAGATTTCATATGGCTATTATGCCAAAATACCTATTTTAATTTCTATTTTTGGAATGAAATACAAAGTGCCTTATTCACAAAATAAAAAAAAAGATGAAAAAAATCGCATTAAAATAATTGCACCAATAGGCAACTTACAACTTAGTATATGGAAAATGTGTAAGCATTAGAAGTTAGATGCTAGATGTAAACACTTTTTCAATTCAGTTTATTTATATTGTATTTTTGTTTTTATTAATAAAATTATGAACAATTTTTTAGATAAAAGAAAATCATTATATATATATTATATATATATATAATATATATTATTATATAATATTATATTAATATAATATATAGTATACTTGGCTATCATCTTACCAATAAATTAAAATAATGATTTTGGTACCATATTTAAATTTAATTAATAAGCACATACAAACTTAATACTGACAATGACTTACAATATATAATTATCCATGGATGTTACCCCCACTTTATCATGGTAATTATTAATTTGTAAATAGGCTTTGTTACAATACGATGGGGCCAATACCGTGCTTAACATACCACATGCTCAAAACCAAACTTATTTCAAATAAATATATTTTATAAATATTTTATTTTAATTTTAATTTTATAACATTTTTTAAATTAAATCTAAAAAAAAGTATGGGGGAGATGTTGTACTGGTGTAAATATTTATAAGCATTTACATGTGGGCCCAATTAAAAAGTAATAAATGGTTAAAAGTAATATACAACCCAATACGGGGGAGATGATGAGTGTAAACATTTAAATTTTGGCTAAATTAATGATAAAAAACTAAAAGTAATAAAAAATTAAAAATCAATTTGTTACGTTGTAATTTTGTTTCTATTAATAAAATTGCAAACATTTTTTAGTTAAAAGAAAATCATAAGATTGCATTAAAATATATAACATATAAATAATAGTTATAAATTAAGATGCTTTTTATCATATAAATTAATAATGAGAAGAAAATGTTTATGGAGAGTGTTAACAATTGTTGAAATGTCTTACTTTTAGGGTTAACCCTTCACCCATCATCACACACATGAAGCAAGAACATAATCATCATGGACATGAAGCAAGAAAGATTTAACCATATTTAAATTTAATAAATAAGCACATAAAAAATTATTACTTACAATAAACTTACAATATAACAAAATTCTTAATCATGAATATTCACCCTCATTTTCCCATGTATATTATTAACTTGTAAACAAACTTTGTTACAATACCATGTCTTATAAATACCACATACCCAAATAACATAATTCATTTAAAAATCAAAATATTTTATTTTAACTTAATTTTATAATACTTTTAAAGTTAAATGTCTTACTTTTAAGGTTAACCCTTCACCCATCATTAGACACACGAAGCAAGAACATAACCATCATGAACATGAAGCAAGAAACATTTAACCATATTAACCATATTTAAATTTAATAAATAAGCACATAAAGAATTATTACTTACAATAAACTTACAATA
>APFE031468021.1:137032-205817 GCA_000404065.3 Pinus taeda | reverse complement strand
TTAAAAAAAATAAATACAAATTTAAAAAAAACACACACATTAAATTTATTAAAAAAACATACCGACAAATTATGAAAAAAATATGATATTAAAATTTATTAAATTATTAAAAATAACTAAAACTAAGAAAACATAACAAAAAAACACATAACAAAAGCCAAAGATACCCGTGGGCGGGGAGGCTATGCCCAGCATCCCTCACCACATGAACATAACCATCGTATACCCAGCGTCCCTCACCACATGAACATAACCATCGTCGTTCGGAACCTTGGGCATCTCAAATTTTTTTTTTTAATTGTTTAATTAGTTTTTATTTTATTTTTTTTAATTTAATTGTTTTTAAATTAAATGTTATTACGTTTTTTAACTTTTTATTAATTTTACACACTAATAAGGTTTTAAAAATATTTTTTTTTTAATTATTTATTTTATTTTAAAATATTTTATTAATTTTTAGCTTTTTTAATTTTTTAATATATTTTGTTTTGAATTATTATTTTTTGTTATTTTAAATTTTTTTATTAATATATTTAGTTTTGAAGTTTTCTTTTGAATTTAAAGTTATTTCTTTAAATATTTTATTTTTAAGATGTTTTTTTCTTAATGGTTTATTTTACACCTCAAAATATATTAATTGTTTTCGATATTTTTCTAAAATAGAAAATGATTTTATTTATTTATTTAATTGATTTTTTTCCCAAAAGAATATCTGTATATATTTTTTTTAATATAAACTAGTATAATTACATTAAAAATATTACGGTGGTCGATACAGTGGACGGCTTCATAAATATAACCAAAAAAAACTATTGAAACAAAAAAACTATTATGAAATAATGTCTTAAGAATGGACACATTTACGTGATTAACCATGTATAAAAAGGTTATGGGTCAACTTTAACTTGAAAAAATAACGGAATTACACATCTTATTGTAAAATGGACCATTTTACTAGATTTTTTGTGAATTGGATACAACCCTGCTTTGCAGGCCCCCATGTTCCCCTACTCCTAGTTGCTTCAGCCTCGCCTTCTACCGCAGCTATGGTCCCTCAGGAGTCCCCCCTGGATGTGACTTCCATCCTGCTTCATCACAAATGGCACAGATCCCTGAAGAAAACATTGTTGCCTTCGATTCTCTGTTAACTTCTCTTGGCCCTCCTAGATCCAGATCTTTTGTTTCCAAGTTTGTAAAAAACTAGAAGATATCCCAGAAATCATTCTTCCCCCCTCCCTTCCTCGTCATGCATTCTCTCACTCTCTAAACATGGATTGGTGGGACAATTTACATGACTTTGGCCTTCTCCTCAATCGGTGCAGAAGTGGGTTGAAAGGAATTGGTCCTCTTCAATTAGTGGAAAAATCTCGATTAGGTTCTATGGAAGACGCTACTACACATTCCATTTTGAAACAAAATAAGACAAAGACTTGATATTCAGAAATGTCCCATATTTCATGGACACTAGGGGCCTACATTTAAACATGTGGACTCTGAATTTCGATCCAGAGTTGGATGTGCCAAATGTTGTGCTAGTTTGGGTGCGTCTCCCTCACCTACGCCTCCACCGCTTGGGAGATGAATCAGTCAAAGCAATATGAAATGTAGTGGGAAAATACATCAAAAAAAGAAAACCAAATGATAATGTGCACGTGTGTAAGGATATGCGTTGAAGTAGACCTAGGAAAACACATCTTGGAAGCAGTGAAGATCAATGTTGACAGTTGGATGCACATTCGGCAACTTGACACGGTATGTCATGAATATGGTCATTTTGCTAATACATGCATGAAAAGACAAGAAAACGAAGAAGTAGAAGCTAAGGATCCAAAATGGGAAGAAGTAAAAAAGAAAAAGACAACGAGTAAACAACCTTCTCAGCCCTCTTCATTCCCTTAAGCTACCCCTCATTCAGCCCCTATTCTCTCATATCCCCTCCCTATCCCCTCTTCTCCTTTGCCTCCTTCAATCCCTCCCCTCCCTTCATCCTTTTGGTCTCTAACCCTTTTGGTCCTCTCAAAAAGCCTATCATTCCCTCCTCTTCAACTCCCTCCTCCCCACATCTCCCTTTTCCTCCCTTTCCCATTCCCTCCTCCCCCAATCTCCCCCTTAGCCCCCTCCCTCCCTCTTTTGATCGAATCCTAACAAGGAACCAGTAACTATCCTCTCTTGACAATAAAAAAAAGTAAGGAAGAAAGTCAAATAGAGAACTAAGAGATGAAGTTGCAACAAAGGAGACAACTATGGGTACTCAATAGTCTATTGATTCCTCCCTCAAAAAGAACACGGGAAATAAGGAGAAAACCCCCCATCCTTCCAGAGGGAAAGCACCCTCTACCTCCAACCAAAATAAATAATGAATCTGGTCTCCTAGAACTATCGAGGAATGGGAAACCCATTGAAATTCAATGCAATCAAAGACTTATTAGGAATGGAAAATCCAGGCATCCTCATGATACAGGAGACCAAAATAAATGCATAAGAATCTTGGAAAATGATCCAAAAAATAAGGAATTATGAAGGCTCATCTCTCCAAGCAACATGGGCCTCAGGAGGTATTTTCACTCTGTGTAGGAAAGGAAAATGGGACTAGTACATCAACTAAAAGATCAATGCTAGATTAAAGCTGACCTGAGAAATAAAGTCACTAATGACCAATATTGTAAAATTATAATCTATGTGCTAAATCACTATAGAGAGAAAGACATATGTTGGAATTCTCTCAGAGATATCTTATCCCAAGTCCAAAATAGAAGCATCATAGATGGAGGAGACCTCAACTAAGCCTTGAATGCTAATGAGAATTTTGGAGGTTCCATTCATGTTGATCTATCAAGGGACTCCATTGAAAACATTATGGAATCCTACAACCTAGTGGACATTCCTCCCAATAACAGAAAATATACTTGGAGATATAAAAGAATCGGCAAAAGCAATATAAAAGAAAGGCTAGACCATATCCTAATCTAGGATAACATATTAACAAACTAAAACTCAATCATTTCTAGAATATTTCACACTTTGGCATTGAACCACAAGCTACTTGTAATCTCCCTAGGTACTATGGAGAATCTAGGACCTATACCATTTTGATATTTCCCCTCGTAGAATAGCAATGAGGAAGTTAAAAAAATAACAACATATTTATGGTCTTAAAATATTACAGGTTCACCAAATTTTGTTTGGGATACCAAATTAAAAACCTTCAGGAAGGAAATGAAAATATGGGCCAAGGATAATCATAAAGAAACTCAGAAAAGGAAGGAAAAAATACTTTTTTTTTTAAATGGAAACAGTTCAAGAAACAAATAACGCCTCGAAGAAACAAAAGAAAGTCAATTTCAGGAAAAAAACTTTATTGCGAATTATATAGAGAGAATAGAGCAGAGGATGACAAATGGAGATTAAAATATTGCAACCTTTGGCTTAAAGTGGGTTATAAAAACACAATCTTCTTTTGCAATTCAACGAAGATGTGTAGAATCATAAATCATATTGACTATATAAAGGCAGAAGAAGACAAAGAAATTAGAGGTCAAGAAACATTGGAAAAGGAAGCTTACAACCATTTCAAAAAGCTTCTAACAATAGAATTAGAAAATTTAGACTATGGAACCTTCATCGAGCATATTCCCAATAAAATAAATGAAGAAAACAACTTTGAACTCACTAAAGAAGTCGATGAGAATGAGATCCAATCAGTAGTGTGGGACCTTCATCCAGACAAAGCACCTGGAACCGATGGATTTTCCATTGCATTCTATCATTATAATTGGCACATTATCAAAAAATATTTTATAAGAATGATAAGATTTTTTTAGGAAAAATAAGTTAGGATGTTTCACCAAATCTTCTTACCTTTCTCTTGTCCCAAAAGAGGCAAGTCCCTCCACTTTCAGTTGATTATGACCAATCTCCTTGTGTAATTCCTCTTATAAAATAATCACAAAAATCATAGCAAATAAAATAAAAACCTTCTTCCCTGATATAATCGCAGAATATCAAGGAGGATTTGTGCCTAATAGACAGATCTTGGACAATATTATGATAGTACAAAAAGAATTGCACTCAAGTGTATTGAGGAAAGAGTAGGCTATCATTATAAAATTAGACATGGAAAACACATTTGATAGAGCTAACATATCCTTCCTATCAGCAGTCCTCAAGAAATTTGGATTCTCAAGTGAGATAATAGAAGTAATTGGAGCTTGCATAGTAGGACCATGGATCACCCCTCGAATCAATGGAAGGCCAAGTGAGTTCTTCCAACGTTCCTAAGGATTAAGACAATGATGCCCCTTATATCCTTTTCTTTATATAATAATGGTAGACGCATTGAGCATAACTCTTTAAAAGAGAAGAAGAGAATGCACATTAACTAGCCTCTCTATAACCTCTGGAGTCAAAAGCATCAATCACTCATTATTTGCAAATGCTAGATTCTTGCATAGTAGCTCGAAGGATAAAAAAAGTGTTGAATAATTTCATGGAGGTTTCAGGAGGACTCCTAAACAACAAAAAATGTAGAATCTATGGTTGGGATGTGCGTCCACACACTCTTTAATGAATATGTCATATTTTAGGCTTTCCCTTTCAAAGCAAGATGGAGTCATTTCCTCTATCTAGGCTTCCCTATATCTAAAGAAAGCCTAAAGCCATAAATATGGAACAACCACATTGAGAAAATGAAAAAAAATATATACTAAATTGTGGGATGAATTGGCTCAATTTAGTATGCAGAGTGATCTTAATTAAGTCAATGCTCACAACTCTCCCAATCTATCATTTGTAGCAATTTTGGCACCATCTAGCATATAGTGGAGAATAGAGTTAATAATAAGGTGATTTCTACAGCAAGGAGGGATATTTGACTAAAAACGGTTTAGCTTAGTAAAATGGGATCAAGTAACCCTGCCATATGAAAAAGGAGGTAGGAGGTATGTCCATAAGTCTCCCTACTCATTTGAATTTGGCTCTTGGGGAAAAAATAGCATTGATTCTTATCATAGGGAAGGACTGCTCATGGAAGCAATTCTTGGAATCTAAGTATATGAATCATGCTCGACCTCTCCTTTTGGTAGAAGGAACCCCGACCAAGCTATGCTCTCAAGTTTGGAAACTAGTAAAAAAAGTCCTCCCTCTCATCAAGGAGCACACATCTAAACTCCCTAGGAATGGCAAAGGTACTAACATATGGGAAGATAGAATAATGGGGAAACCTCCCCTAGCCACTCATACAAGTCTCCAAAATTTAAGAACATGGATGAGGTCAAATGGGATAAATACACTAGAAACAATATCTCTTTGGAAAAAAAATAACTAGGCAGATTGGAAAACCCCCATCCTCCCTCAAAATCTCAAAAAAAGAATGGGATTCCTTAATCAACCTTCTCAAGCAAGATGCTTCAATTAATCCAGATTACCAAGATTTATTTGTATGAGATCCTAATGGAGGAGAGTACATGGTGAAATCAGGATATTTGACTATTCAAGAACAACAATATAAACATGATTGGGCACATTAGAGAATGGTGTGGAAAACTAAAAGCTTACCAAAGGTAAAAATATTCATTTGGACTCTTCTAAAAGAAAAATTATTAACTGTGGATAACCTAGAAAAAGGATTTTCATGGCCCTCTGGGTTCCCTCTGTGCTTAATGGCTAAAGAAAGCATTCAATACCTCTTTCTTGACTGCCCCTTTGTAAAAGAATGTTGGAACCTCCTAGTAAGTCCCCTGGAGATCGATATGAATCTATCTACACCATTTAATGACTTCTTTATAGATTATAAAAGGGAATATCCTTACTCTATTAAAACAAAGCACTCCATCAAAAGGTAATGGACAAGTCTCCCTTCCTTCCTATGCTGGTAACTTTGGCTAGTAAGAAACCAACAAATTTTCAATGACTGCCCTGAGTCATTGGCAAAGTATTGTCTAGGAATTGGGGTCTTACATCTAAATTCTTATCTTCAAAAGGAATGAAACCAATTGACACTAATCATCTACAACAAGAGGAAAGAAGTTGGATCAACTATGCAATTAGAAATCCTAATTGGCCAAGCACCCCCAATTTAAAGCCAATACTTCAGAATTGGAAAATAAGGCTAAAACATCAATAATTCATCCTTTGGATGAAAAATTTAAACAAACCCTTCCTTTTTTTGATGCCGCTTCAAAGGAAAATCTGGGCAAAGTAGGAGTGGGTGGCATCCTTCTAGAACTAGGTGGAATTAACCCCATCACCTACGAATGGGGACTTAAGAGAAAGACAAACAATGGGGAAAAGGCCTATGATTTGTTGCTGGGCACAATGATCCTCAACAGAAGCAATATTCATAATCCAGTCATAATGGGTGACTCATCTGTAATCATTCAAGCAATGTTTAAGAGAAGAAACCCAACAAATGTTTCTTTGTGCCACTCCATACCAAGAATTAGACAAAATCTATTAACTTTGGGCCAAGTTTCCTTCAAGCGCATTCTGAGAGAAGACAACAACTCAGCTGACATCGAGGCCAACTTGGTAGTGGCATGACCTCCTAGTGTATCTCGTATTCTTCATGATATTATACATATTCAAATTCCATAAAATCTCCTTCGAACCAATCATTTCCTTATCGCATCAATTTATGGATAGGAATTTGACCAAAAATATTAATAATCCTCCTACTCCAAAATCAAATCTCCCTCAAATCCTCCTCGTACCTCTCTCTTGCTCCTGCTTTGTTTCCAAGTCTGACGAGCACCCTCATCTTTCTCGTGACTCCACATCACCCTTATCCTCTCCTCAATTTATCATTTGCCTTCTCCTTTGTATATGTCTCTTTTTCACTCCTTCCTTCATCCTCTTTCATGTCTCCCTCTCCCCCTTCAGTCTAATTTCTTCCCTACATATGCGACTCCCATTGCACATCGGTCTCCCATAGCGTATCAAATTTCCTTTCACTACCTCTCACGCTAGCCCACTTTTGCTCTTTTCATCATTCCTTGTGTTAGCACTCAAAATGAACCTTAAGGTTGAGAAAAGGAAACTCTGAGGTAACCACAGACCAAGCTTTGATTTGACGTCTAGCCCTGCCAGACCAGAGAGGGCTCTCTCTTTTAAAACACAACGTGGGTGAAATAAATGAAATATTACGCTAGCAATGGAGTATGGGAATTTGTTTGAAGATTTTTGGGTCGAAATAGCAAGAGAAAGGACGATTGGGCTACAAAGTCGATGCCAGTTTCTACCGGCAAACTTGGGGAAAAGCAAGTTCCATGTTCAGCCAGGTAAAGATTGTGAATGTAATAAGTATAGGGGAGAAATCCTAATATCCTACAGGCATCAAACAAAGGATGGATCTGTAGCAACAAATTTAGATTAAAGAGAATAACAAGCTTGCTCAACAAAGCATCTAGCAAAGGATGAAGTCTGCAAGGACAACCATTACAACTAATAGAAAAATCATCATGAAAGGAACATCATTATAGATGAATTCCTAAAATATCTCTTAAATAATGTTCAAACAAAGTAGAAAAACATAATGTGTAAATGAATGATAGGAGAAAAAACATACTAAACATTTAAGCACCGTGATGAATCCCCGGCCTAAAGGGCAAAACTACTTTATTATGATATTCAATAAACCTTTAAACAAATCCAAGAAAACCGCTATGCTACTAAAATTGAATCATTACACTCTGAAATTCATCAAATATATACAATTAGCTCATCCTTGTACTAAGGGAGTTGATCTCAACCATCTCTCTCAAGATAGAATCAGTTACATTAATTTTGGACTGAATTTTTGAAAATAGGGCTCAAAGATGAACTCGTATCTCTTGAACCATAACACCTGTTACAAAATTGAAAGGGGTTTCTATAGATAAGGTCATGTGTGAGAAAAACCTCTCTCAAATTTTAGAAATTCGTTTCCATTTGCTCGGAATCCATGTCACACAATAATCTCTAAAACAGAAAGTCACTAAATATTTAAAACTGTAAAAATAGCCTGTAAAGATCTAGTCAAATATTCCAACTCAAGACACCTGGGAATAAAATTAAAGAGGTTTTTTTTATATATCTCATTTTTAACGAAAACCTCTTTGGGTTTCTCAAAATTACTTTCCATATGATGTAAAATGGTGTCGTACTAAAATGACTAAAATAGTAAAATAAATGCAAAATTTGTTTTGTTTTAATGTAGGCTTCAAATATCACTACATATCTCTCACATAGTAATATTTGTGCATAAACTGAAGGGTGTTTTTGTTACCTAGTATGTAATGGACAAAAACCTCTTTCACTTTTGTAAAATCGTTGTCCATTACTTCAGAAACTGATTTTGTAGTAAACTTGTCCCTGTGTGCAGAAAATGACCTCAAAACATGCATAACCAAGAATCAACATTCATTTCAATCATTTCTTCTGATCCAAAAACCAGTTACAGGAGTGTGATATACAGTTAGAAATATTTTTCTAGCTACTTCTAATAGACATACTTAGGATATGGTTTGCACTGAAACTCATGTGAAAAACATGTTGGAAAACCAGACATAGTAAGAGCCCATTTTGATCCCTAGTGATAGGCTGTGAAGACTAGAGCTAACACCTCGCATTATTTTGTTGGTCTCACCACCTTCTAGATTCTCTCTACCTCATCTATCAACCTTTTTCATATTTTTCAATTTCTTCCAATAGGGAGCATCTTCTGCGGATCTCTCATCCTCCTACATGTCGAAGCAATCCCTTGTTATCTCTAAACATCAAAAAAGATTTAGTCCATCTCTCTGCATAGAAATGGATATGAATCCTCTTGATAGAGCTTCAGGAAATGAAAAGTGCATAGTGTGTAGATAAACAAAATATGATTGATCAGCTCTATGAAATAGTGAAGAAAATAAGGTAGCAAGCAAAGTCATTGAATTCTATTTTGAAAAAGCAACTTAATGATCATAATACTAAAGTTAATTCGCTCAGGAAAAAGTGCTCCCATCTTGAGGAATCAATCAACTATCTCAAGGGACTCATCATAAACCAAACTAGTGAGAACTCAAACTTCCAGGGTAGCAGGATCAAGTCTCAGCAAGAACCATCAATCAATCAGTTCTATATGATCACAACAGTGATTCTAATGTAGCATTCTTGGCAATTATCTTAAGTTTTACTCATGTTTTGTAAATGTAAATTTTTTCTTAATCAATTTGTAAGACACTATAAGTAGAATGTAGTAGGAAATGTAGGCAATTTTGGATCCAATGCTCATGGTAATTGGGACTACACTCCCTCTTCTTCCTCTAAAAGTGATTTAATCTCCAAAAAACTATATGTAATGGGAGCTTGCTTCATTTTCCTTTAGGAATAAAAATCACAATATGTAATCTTGTTAAAAAAAAATAGACCATTTTTCTAAATAAAATTCACTTGTATATTAATGTCCCCATCTAGTTAAAATATGAACTTATTATAATTGTTATCATCTCAAATCCCTACAAAATTGATGGGCGAGGTTCCAAGTGGCATGAATATAATTTAACATGAGAAAACAAGAGAATTACACATCTTACTATAAAATGGACAATTTTGCTAATAATTTTTTCTTATATATTAAGTTCCTCGTATAATTAGAATATGAACTTATTACAATTGGAATAATCTCAAATCCCTAAGAATTTGGTGGGTAGGTAGCCACATCACATGAATTTGATTTTTAAATTTTATTAAAATTCAATGCAAACTAACAAACTCTTTAACACACTAAGTCATTGATAAGCATTTAGAGTAAGCATATGCTGAGAACATTCCCTTGAGAATCAATCTAGGTTGTAAATTAAAAAAAATAAAAATATTCAACAAAGTCTCATCCACCTTAATTTTAAATAACAAGCATTCAACAATTATTTAAAAAAAATTAATAGTTATACAATAATCATTAATGTCATTTTCAAATTTATAGTTGTTATATGATTTATATTTTTGATGGTACCATGGTCAAGGTCATGATGTCATTTAATTGGTAATTTCAACCCGTAAATTAAAAATAAAATAAAAATTACACAATTTTGAAAAACAAGTCAAAAATAAATATTAAAAAGAAAAGGGAAAAAAAAGTGAAAGGGAAAAGGAAAGGTAGGCAAACTTTAAGTGCTAATTTTTATGGTTTTTAGTAGTCATGATATTTGGTCTTTAATGCAAGTGTTGAAAATGCTTGAATTTTAACCCTAAAAGTAAAAGTAGGTGATGTTGCATCACCATTTTTGCATTTTTGCATTTTTCTGTGTTTCTTCATGTTTTTGGTAGTCATGATATCTGTTCATTAATGCAATGATTGAAATGTTTAAATTTTAACCCATCAAAAACAAAATAAATAATAAATAATTAAAAAAAATAAAAATAAAGTGTTGTTGCATCTCCTCTCTTGCATTTCAACATGATGTTTCATGTCTTTCGTAATCATGATATTTGGTTTTTAATGCCATCGTTGAGAAATGTTGAAATTTTAACCCTGAAATAAGAAAGGGTGATTTTGTATCACTAGTTTCAAGATAAATATAAAAATTATGATTTAATATGACCTAAAAAAAAGAACTCAATAAAGTTCTTGTTAGGTTGGCAACATTGTTTTACAATAATGCAATTATCATTAGCAGCTACTCGCTCACCTTTATGGTAATCATTGTAATCAATGAGGAATTTCTAGTGTTTTTCATATATTTGGTAAATCCATAATATAGAATCCATTTTTTAGTGGATACAGAATACCGTAGAGCATTTCTCACTACCAAATGATCCTAATCACAATATTTTTTTGAAGAGATAATCATTTCTGGATATTTTTCAAGTAATATATTCAATATTTTGAAATCAAAAGTGATAATTTTTCAATGGATAACCCTCATTATGGATATACAGGCATATTGGTATCCTATTTCTAGAAAACCTAGATGTGTCCTAGGTGGGCTTATACATTCTTGAGTAGGACGTAACCTTAATGTCAATATGCTCCACTAGAGATTGTTCACCAAAGTTTATCAAGGTAGCTTCATGTTGGATAATGTTACAAAATGCATCTTCCAAAGTACGAGAAGCCAAGTTGAAAGGAAAGAGATATGCCATAAGAAATTATACAAAACCTTTTGAATGCAAGATGATGAGCCTCAGTGTTGCAACAAGAATGTTGCAACTCCCAAGGCTACCGACTTTAATTATCAACCCGGGGTTCGTACAAACTTAAGAGGTATCGACACTATATGTGCATCATGCAATGTGTCCTTCCTTTGATTTCATGAGAGAAAAGAAAGTCTTCTTATTTGCAGGAATGAAAGACTGAATTTAAAAATTCTTGTAAGTAACATGAAATCCTCTATCTACTTATTAATACACTTTGCTTGCAAAAGAACCCTATTTCACCCTATTTGTCACATGTGATGTTTTAACTAATATAAGCATGAAATATGATCTAGAGAGTACTAACTATTGTGTGCATGTGTAAATATAAAAGAACTCATTTTTTTAATCTTTTCGCTTTATAAATGCAAATGGTAATCTTTCCTTGATCTTTGGCAGGGGAGACAGGTGTGGAGGAAGAGAGGTACAATGATTTTGATGGCTTGGAGGTTTAGTAGGGGCCTAATCCCAGCTTCAATGATGATTTTTCTCCATTTGAGCTCAAAAAAAGCCGCTACAGGATTTCCTACCGGATGTACTAGTTCTCCAATAGGATCCCCTAATTCTCCTATAGGATCCCTTGATTTACTATAGGATGTTACAGATTTACTATACGAAATTATAATTCATCAAAATGCCAAGAAAATCAAATACAAGTTATATGGGACAAATATTTTTATTGTCTAGGATGCCTTAGATCCCCATTCCAAGCAGAATCACTCAAAAATACCTCTGTTAACCCATGCTAAAAAATAGCAGAAAATTACTAGTCGAAAATCTAGAAATTCGGGAACTAGTGAGCTAGTAAATCTATAAAATTCCTAACCTAATAAAGTCCAAATGTAATGGAGTAATTTTTTTTATGAACCAACTTGATTGAAGATCATTAACATGCTCTAAAAAGTAGAGGAAATTTAGTATTCTTTGCTAGAGGAGTTCCAAAAATCTAGATTTGGGAATAAGAAAGCTAATCAAAGTAGTTGAATGATTAATATGACCTTCCAAATAATTTCCAAGGATGAAATGATACTTGTGATTTTGTAAAAGAACTTACATCAACCATTTGACCCAATTCTACAACAAAAAATCATTAGTACTAAATGCAAAAATATAAAGAAATAAAAACAAGAGATGCATGTGAATAAGAAGTGAAAAGAAGGAAAAAAAAATGATAAAAAAGGTACTTCAGGCTCCTAGGATGGCCAAGACCAAGGAAAATCAGATACCTATGGAGGAGAACAAGATTTAGAAGTTGAACATGACACTAACCTTCATTATTTTGATCAATACAATTACATCCCTACAAGAAAATATAATGGAGCTGCAAAGATACGAGTTCTCTCCACAAGAAGACAAATGAAAATCTCTCTAGAGGAAAATTTGATTTGGTACTTATAAAAATTTATTAGGAATCATTCCCCATGAAAGGGCAAAGCTTTCCCCACCAAAATCCCTTGATTAGTGGATTTGGTTCTCGATACTAGGAATCTACATTAAATGGTAGGGAGCACATTCCTAGATTTTCTCAACCATTGGAGTTCGACAATGTGTGACATAATTCCATAATATCTTGTTGATTTATTATTTAATAATGATCCTCATGTAGTAGGGAGAAATTCCCTAAATTATCTACTCCTCCAAATCTTAATGATCTGCCCAATATTCTGATAATATTCCACAAAAATAAATAACATTAGGTACAAATGTGCAATTATTCATAAACCTTCATAATGAATATATTAAAGCTAAAGATACATTATCTAATGAAAAAGGAGAGGTTTAATGTGTTCAAGGATGGTCATATGCCTTAATTTATGTTTAATTTAGAGGCATGGGCCTTAATTTATGTCTAATTTAGAGGCCCATAATACCCCCCTGCTCAAAGTGTGGCTTATCGCTTGAGCAACTTAGTGACCTTATTATGCCTCATTCATGGACCTAGTGGCATCTCTCTTGTGCATTCCCTATTCCTTTCTCTTAATAATCTTAGTTGTAAGTTCTACAAGGATAAGCCCAAAAATTCTATTTGTGCATAGAAAAATCATTGTTTCTTGAGACCATTAACTTGCTTTCTTCCCCTTATTCAAGATGGGTTCTTGAATATTTTTCAGTTCGAAAAGGTCTTCCACATCCTTATCAACCTTTTGCTACCTTGTTCCACCATTTGGACACCTCTAACACCTTGAAAATGTCTTTATATGAGAACTAGGACATCCTGTAGTAATTCCTGTCAAAGCTACAAGAAACCCTGTTTAAACTACATGAAACCATTTTTGACAATAAATGATAGTATTAGCCTAGGACAGGCCCTCAACTTGACTCCCATGCCTTTCTCCCATTTTTAGGCCTTGGAAAAAAGCTGCTATAAAGAGATTAGAGACCTCTTGGAAAGCCTTTCTTCATCATTGCAGTTTGACTTCTATTTTGATGGTGAATGCATTATTTCTTTTTGTTTCCTTCTTCTTCTCTTTTGTGGCCTAGGTGATTCCATAATGGCCTTGGAGTTCTCTATTTTGATAGGTCTCTTTTAGGCACTATCATTTTGTGTTTTAGCACAATTTTTTTCATTCTTCCTTCTTATGGCAGCATTCTGCGTTCCTGTAGTAGTCATTCCTTCTTCCTTCAGTGTCTTCTAACTGTATGGGAGGGATGAGAAATGATGTAGGTTTGTGAAAATGGAGAGGATGCTCTATTTGTTATTTCAAGAAATTTTCAGGGTGAGAGGGAGTGTAGGCTTTTTTCTTGAAATTCTAAAATGGGATGGATGAATGATCGATATATAGTGAATATGAAGTGGATGGTGGGCTTGGAGTGTTGTGGTGACTTGGAATTTGCAAAAAAAAACTTCTTTTAACTGTTGGCCTCATTCCTTGAAGTCATCACCCTTCATAATTTGACTTTTCGACATTGCATAAGTGAAGGAGTGAGTTACAATTAACTAGTTGAAGGTGGCTGGGACCACTGACCCATAGTGTTGGCTTGAGGGGGCCTGATCTAGGTTCCACATTATTTAGCCAAACAAATCCCTACACTACTGGCCCTTTCAGCATAAGCCCACGCAGTGTGGACCGAAGTCTCACCCAAAGCAGTATGGGGGGATGTTGGAACCAAGTTTCCACAACCTTGAGATGGTTGTGATGTCATTTGATCTCTTCTATCCTTGCCTTTGCCCAAGTGATCTCACTCTAGGTCTTATAAGAAAAACCCTTTGTTCTGATTTCAATACCTTCGCGAAACTACATGATCAACCTTCGCGTAGCTCTAACCTATATCTCAGGTACTTTGGCACTGCTATAGTAGCGTGCTGTGCAAATTCTTGAATTATCCTAAGTGATTTGCTTATCTTGTCAAATACATAATGTTATGACCACGTAAGAAGATATTCGTGATTGATTTTGATTATTCAATGTACTACTATAGGAAGTCTTGTAGCTACCCTTTTTTTGAATTTTTTTTTTCCTTTCTCTGTTGGATGGTAAATAGGTATTGGAATGAGTGGAAAGTGTGGCCATAGAGTGACATGGTCATGATGAGCATTGGCTAGGATGTGATGAATTCAATGTCCTTATTTCCTATCCAAAAATAGGTATGCTCATAACTTTTCCATTGGAATTCCTTTCCTATAAATTTTCAGGACTTCCTGTAGTACTACAGGAAACTCCTGTAGTAATTACAGGAAATCCTGTAGAAAGGACGGACTTCCCTGAAATTAGAATTTTTCTGTTACTAGAGATGACTATGGATGAAGGAACATGGGTATTATGGATGAATAAAAGCATGGGGATTTGTATGGCTTTATTCCCTTTGATCTATGTGTTTATTATCTTCTTGTAAACCTGCAAAAACTAGAATTGTTATAAGTGGGCAGGTTTGAGGTCCCTACCATTATTTTTGTGTTTTTTCTCTCTTTTTTTTTTTGAAAGACAACCAGGTTGCCTCAAAGGATTTTTTCATCCTGGTTGCCTGCTCTGAGCATCTCAAAAGAGGTTTTCACCCAAAGGTCTTTTTTTTACTTCTTTTTTGCAAGATATGGAAAAAATAGTTTTTTGCGCTATGTATTTTTGTTTCCTGTAGAGATCCTGTAGTAATTCAGGACAACAAGGAAAATGAGTAGTAGAAGCTTGGGAATGATGGGTTGATGGTGGAAATAGATGAGGGTGAAGGGTTGGCATGACCTTGGTCCTATTGGATCATTTGAGCAAAGGAGGAGAAATTCAAAATTTGACTACTTTTGACTATGTTTGACCTAATTTTTTCTTTTTTGGTACCAACTTGTTTTTTATGCTTGCAGATGTTGGAGAGTACATGCATTCATCAGAGACATACATGGAGCAATGATTTTTTTTTTTTTTTTTTCATTCTTTTTCCTTTTCTTTTAGGCCTACTAGCCGCCTCAAGGAGGTTTTCCACTAGTAGGTCTGCCTAGGTGCCTCAAGGAGGTTTTCAACTAGGATCTTTTTTTTTCTTTTTTCCCAACCAATTGACCACCCCATGGAGGTTTTCAATCAATGATCCAACCTCAGGTGCCTCAAAGGAGGTTTTCACCTGAGATTTTACAATTTTCTCTTATTTTTCATTTTTTTTCCTACCCTACTCTTCTTGAAAAACAAAATCACTTTCATGTATAAGAATACTTTCAATGGAGCTATGTGCACATCAAGATGACAAACAAATTGATGTGTAAGCTTGCAAAATATGATTTGACATGTACTTGGATGTTAGAGACCAAATGATTTGACTTTGAAAGGATTAAACATAGTTGAAGAAGAGAGTGATGCTCCATCTTGATGATTTTCTGGAACCAAACCTCAATATAACTTTGATGTCCTTGGTTTTCTTTCTTATCTAGATCATTTGTCATGTCTTCTTCTACCATGACCTTCAAATCTTACTCTTTTGCTGATTGTTCTCTTGAATAGATGGAGGATTTGATGGTAACCATGAGGGAGATTTCTTGATCTCTGATTTTTTTTTGTCTGCTCTTCATCAAATGCAACCCATGATCCTTTGATATTCTCATTTGAATCTTCTTCTTCTGGATGTGGTCCTTCAATGATATCAAGAGAATCTCTTTTTTGCAATACCATTTAGCTCAAGAGGAGATGTTTGGAAGTGTTGTACCCCAACATTGTAAGTGGGTTGAGCTACTTCAATGTGTGGGTTTGGAAATGGTGGTACAGGTAGATGATTGGGAGTATATATTTGAGATGGATGTGGTTGGGGTTGTGGTTGTGGTGGAGGTGAATGGTAGGGATAACATGGGTTTGGGTATGGAGGATATTGAGGAAAATATTAAGGATATTGTGCATGGCTCCCATAAGTTCCTTGCCAACCTTGTTGCCAAGATTGGTTTTGGGGTTGAGATGGTCAATGTTGCCAAGGAAAGGGTGCATTCCAATTACTTTGAGGTGGACATGCATAACCTTGAAATTGTTAATTAGGCTTTTGCATCATACTAGGTTGGCTAGGTCACCATCATCCTCTTGGAGCTACATAATATAGCTTCTTCGGTGATTGACTTGCTCCATTATCCTTGTTGAGCCTCCATTTTGTCCAAATTTTCATGATTTACCTGAATAATTTTATTGTTGTACTAAGTGTCTATAATCATTATTATTCGTTTTACACATTATTAAGTTATCATTTATAGGCATTTAGAGCTGAGAGTTGTTGATCTATGAACTCTTATTGTTTTTTCAATTTAATGTGAAAATGTCATTAATGTCAGGCTCTTTTGTGGCAGGTGCTAACATTCCTATAGTAGCAATTCCTATACCAGCTGTGCCTACACCAGCTTCGCCTGCACCAACATGCCTACACCAACATGCCTGCATTAATTTGGGGCTTTCATACATTGGTACATTTATAGGAAAATATGAAAGATTTTTTTGTTAAAAATGGTGTTTGAACACTTCCACATAAGCTAGGATACACCCAAGTCATACAGATTTATGTTTAGGCAATAATTAATGCCTCAACCCTAAATTCGCAACAATTTCCAGAATGCCAACCTCTGCCTCAATTTCCATGTATGTGAAGGTGAATAGAGAAATTATAGAACATGGGTTGTGGTCCCAGTATAGAAAATTGACAAAGCATCAAACTGATTTCTGAAATTCGTAATGGTATAAAAGTTACATAATGGTCTTAGAGGTATTTTTCTAAAAATAGACATTTTTCTATAATTTTAGTATCTCAGATTTCAAACAATCATTTTTGGGCATGATTTGCGAGGAAATGGATCTAAACCAGAAAATTATGAGAGAATTTATTGTTTCAAATATAACAAGATATATTTTCTCCAAACAGTTTTTCAAAATTTGTAATGGTTAAGGAGATACCTAGAGTTTTTTGGAGGCATTTTGTTAAAAAAACCAATTTTTCCAGAATTTTAGAAAACATCTTGATTTGGGAAATTCATGCCAGATCTTCATTACTTCAATGGGTAAATGGATGTATTGATATTATATTGATGAGTATTAGTTGGGATTCAACCCCCATGTTGTTTTCTAAGGAATAGAGCCAAAATTATCGTGAAATAACATTATAAAAGGAAGGAGTCACGTAGGTGTGAAGGCTAGTTTTTGTATATGGCAGATTGTATTATGTAAATCATATTTGTTTGCAGGAGGAGGGAATCGATCTTGTTGTGCAGTAAGGGAGGAGCTTCCCACTAGTGGGATGATCCCTCAAGGGGACCACTAGAACCAGCATATCATTGTTTTATGAATTTGTAACAAGACTTCTGAAATGATTTTCTTTGGCATTAAATTCAGAATTTTGGTTTCTACTTTGAAATGAGTTTATTTAGTAATCACTTCTGAATAATTTTGTTTCTCCATACCTTTCTAAAGATTGTGACTTAATCATTGCAAGGGAAATGAGCTGGATGGTTGGGACAACTAGCCACTCCGTCACCCCAAACCTCTTAACTTTCTTTTGTTGCATTTTAGTTGCATGGTTTGAGTGCAATCTTAGATAATTTCACAATTTGATTCCATAGCTTCTTTTCTTTTTTAGTCATTTGATCTTCAATTTCATTCCACAAGATTTATTTTGTAGCTCTGGTTATTTAAGTTTAATACCAATGATTTTGAATGTATTTTCATAAAGGTTGAACTAAATTAAATGGTGAATGTTTTAACTTCGTCTCTTATTTATTATTACAAAGATTTACCCTAATCTCATTACTGCATAACAAAGTCTACTTCCAGGATGCAATGGTGAAATAATTACTGAGAAAGAATTCTGGTTAACTTAATTTAACATGTATTCATGATTGTCTTTGAATATTATATGAGACAGATTCCTCCACTTTTGTAGAAAAACATTTATTCCTACACTTTTGCAAGCAGATGCTTAGATCACCATAAGAAAAGATTGTGAATCTTGCTGACAAAATGCTCACAAAATTCTTCATTATAATTAAATGTTTCATATATTATAAGTAACTATTTAATAAGATCAGGGTAAATAACATGAATTATGAATTGGTTCTTATTGCATATTTCTCTTACAACTAAAGTACTGAATTGTCTTTAAGAGAAGCAATGCATTATTATTTCCTTAGATTAGTTGGAATGAAGTTGTCGCGTGACTTCTAGTTTCATGATTGCAACATAGCAGTAATTTTTAAGAGGTTTTGCATTCTTTATTTCTTGAATCACTTTCTTTTGAATGGGGCCTACATTACTTTGTCCCATGGAAAACTAAGGAAGGCTTACTGCAGGAGTCAACTCAACCTAGAAGAGGAGCTAGAAGTAGATTTCCAGAGTGTGTTTACTTTGCTTTGAAGAGTCTTGTTTATTTTTCCTAAATGTGCTCCTTTTAGGTTTCTTGCAAGAGATTGGTTTTTATTTAATTGATCCTTGAGGTTGTATTCTAGCATATATTGTGCTACGCCTCTAAGTTTACTTACCCGGATTGAAAATTTAAATTTTGGTGTAAATATTGCATTTATATTGCTCAAAATTTTGGTGTCGTTGCTGGGTTGGCATTGTAGGATAAGGCCTCAATGATTTTTCATGCTTTTCCCTTACCTTCGCAATTGAATTTCTAGATTAATGAGATTCACCTTGCTTGCTATTGGGAGTGGGATCCCCCAAGGTCAGTTTTGGGGCTAAAAGCCCATGTTTGAGTAAAATTTTGTAATAAAATTGTAAAGACTCCGCATTTTGTGGTCGCGGAGTGCGAAGGTGTCATGTGTCATACATGGTAGTTTTCCCTTGGTTTTGTAAACTAAAGTTGGCTGTAAGAGATCTACCCATGGTCCGCGAACCATGGAATTGTATAAAAAGAGCTAAGCTCTAAGTAGTTTTGGAGACACACAATGTAAGACAGTCATAGCTCTGAAGTCAGAAGTCTAAGTCTTGGGTTGTATCATAGGTAGAGGATCTGCAGCTGAGTCCACAGAGGCCTAGGGTAGAAGTCCGCAGTTGAGTGTGCGGACCCTTGCAACTGTGTGTGTAGGGTGGATAAGGTCTATAAACACTTGGAAGATATCAATAAAGACAAATATTCTACAATTTCAGTGTATTTGTTCTATTGATGCATCTTGATATGTCATGTCTGAATTTCCTTTATTATGCTCATATGATGCGCGAATGAATGTAATTACATTAGATATGTGAACACAATTATAGTTATCTCTTCATAAAGGGTTAAATATAATTGTCTGATAAGATAAGAAAGTCACTTAAATTAATTAGGGAATCTGCACGACGCACTGCCATAGCAGTGCAAAAGTACCTAAGCAGCAAGATAGGGCTGCGCAAAGGTATATCATACCCTTTCGCGGGGTTATTGAAAGATGGAATAGAGGACTCGTCTTGTAAACCCTAGAGGAAAGCGACCTATGCGAAGGCAGGGATAGAGAGAATAAAACGACATAAAAAACATCTCAGGGTGTGGAAACTTGGTTCTAACATCCCCCGATACCAATTCGGGTGAGACTTCAGTCCGTGCTCCGTGGGCTAATGCCAAAAGGGATAGTAGTGTAGGGATTTGTTTGGCTAATTAAAACTGAACCTAGGTGAGGCCCCCTCAAGCCAACAAACGGTTTCATTGTCAGGACTAGAATCTGCATAAGAGATGTGTGATGTCGTATCACTCGAATCCAACTAAGAAGGAGATTAGAGACTAGTTGGATAGGAAGATCCACGAATTCGCAGCACAGGATAATAGAAACACGTGACTGGAAAAATAATAATGGCTTGACAAATACTTGTATACAAAGATCCTCAAGATATTTTTCTTCTCCTTCCCAATTGAGCTCTACAAGTGGATCGTGAAGCTAGCAGATAGCTAGGGAAAGTGGAAACTCGACAGTCCTATTGTTTGGACCCCAGAGCTAGTACAAAAGTTAGAAGCATCTGAGGACAAGATCGCCCACACTGCCAATCATTGGATTGATCTCGTCATAGGGGGATTTGTGACTAAATTTTCTGTTTAAACCTTTGTTAGCTATAGCGAGGTAGAGCGATTCTTTTTCAAAGGACCGTGAGGTAAGTACATGAAATCTTTGAATAACTAGACCAAAATGCTATTTTGTGAAAAATGGGTTATGTAGCTACCTTAATGTTCAGAACTCCAGTAAGTGGAAAAATTTACAAGAATGAAGGAAAAAATGGTTTAGAGTATAGTCCATTTATTTCATGTCCACAAGGTGATGAGGAAGGGATAGCAAAGGTTTCTCCGTGAAGTGCTATTCAGTTAATAAGACAAGGATTCCTATGAATACCACCTCTACCCACACCACCTCCAATGTCACTACCATCACCTACAACTTCACCCGTACCACCTCCACCTCCACCAAGTTTAGTATGGAAAATTCAGTGAAGCACCTTTGTTCAAAGGCTTACGAAATGATGACTCAAACCAATTCTGGTTTGTTGTGAAAGATGTATGGGAAGCTTAGGGTGTTATAGATGATCATATAGAGAAGGTGACATTGGTTAGTGCTCTGCAAGATTGCGTACTAACCTGGTATATCAAGTACTCTAATGATAACCCGAATGCTAGAGTAGCAAACATCCAAACAAAACTGAATAGAGAATTCAATAGACCTAAATCTGAGGCACAATTGATTTTGGGATTCAAATAAATCACGATGCAAATAAGTGAGACGCCTTGGGAACTAGATCAGAGGTTGAAGTGTAAAATCTGCGAAGCCAATATGAATTTGATAGAGGGAAAACATCACGAGTGGTTTTTGGCTTTGCTACTACCACACTTAAGGGTTGTGTTGTCACAACAAAATATAACAACTCAGGTGGAGACCTTGGAGATTGGAATGAGACTGCATGAAACTCTGATGCAAGATCCAAATCTAGGGGTTCAATAGATCCATGCGCAATTGAAGATTTTGTGCCTTGAGATGCAAAGTCTAAAGCAAGACAAAATGGTTCGACGAGAGGTGCGTGAAGAGGTATGGTGCTTGAAATGCAAAAGTTAGGGGCATGACAACGAACATTGCTCGGTCTTTTAGAACTACATTGCAGGAGGAGGACTGATGCCTTTAAGGCTAAAAGCTCAAGCAGGACCGAGTGCAGTGCCTACATTATGGTGCACTATATGTCAGGTAGCAAGAAAACATGCCATGTGTTATTTGTTGCGGAAGTTTGTACAGACACTGCAACAACTGTTCTGCAACTTTTGTAGATTGGTAGGGCATGACGAGCGTAATTACAGGAGTTATGAATTGATGATGGATAGAGGTCCCACCTATAGGGTTCAGGCAGAAATGCAGCCCCCTGACCAAAGCGCAGGGATGGCAGAGACAAGATTTCAAGGGTGAAGATGAGGCCGAAGTGGAGGAAGACCTAGCAGAGGTTAGGGATAGTTGATCTGTTGCAATTGCGGAGGACCATGACACTATGTCTACGATTGTACTAACCTGACAAATCCGTCGTGCAAGTATTGCACATCGTTTGATCATGAAATGGAAGATTGTCCTACGTTGATAACAAGGATATGTGACAAAGGGGCGCTACCATCTCTGTCGACTTAAAACCTACAGATGAGGAGGTCTTAGCTACGCGAAGAGGATCCAAATGTAAATATAGTGCTCATAAGTGGAATCGTGATAGGAGATGACAGGGGGAAACATCCAGAAAACAGTACATGGTTTTGCAAAGCTTCGGTGAAGGAGGTTGAATTCGATTTGGAACACACACGTGAAACCTTCATGGAAGCTGAGAAGAGCTTCATTGAGGCCTCCACCTCTGGAAGCAAGGATAAGCCTGATTAGGAGATGGACCCTTCTATGTGTTAGCTACCTATACCAATAGGTTTCATTTTTCATGATTGGAAAGGGAAGTGCCAATATGATCTACTTTGGTGATGCAAAGATCTCATATTCTTGTGAAAGAAAAATACTTATCTGGTTAGTGCTGCCCTACTTCTGGATGGGTGATCCAACAGCCTAAGCTGGGTCATGCCATGTTTCAATTTTTGTTGTAGATTAGAGAAAGAAACTTGTCCAAACAGCTCAATCTTGGCAGGTAAAGTAGATAGGTAGTGAAAGGAGGTTCCCAACTACTTAATCTGGGGCCTTGGAAGCAATAAGGGTAGCTTTAGATAGAAAATCAAAAGAAAGACATAAAGAAAAGGCACAAAAGGGTTTGCAAATCTAAGTGCACCCTCCTTGGAGTAACAAAAAATGCTAAGCAATAGAGTGGGCAGGTAGATGGGGTTGCAGAAAGCATGGTTTGTAATATTTCATTGGCCTAAAGGAAAGGTAAAAACAGGATGCCAGTGCAGATGTTCTGTTCACAGCAGTGTTACAACAAATTAAGCATGTCTAACTTCCAGTTTTCCCCATCTCCTTCATGACTAACACTCCTATGCCACCCAACTACACAAAGAAGATCCAAGTATTTTGTTGGCTCTAGTTTCTTTAATAGCTACATTCCTTGTGCAAAATTCTTTTCATTTTGATCTACTTCCTAAAAGACTAAGTCAATTTCATACAAACTCAGTATCCCCCCCCCATCCACCTCTTTCATTCATAGTAATTACTAACTTATTACTATCTAACTCCCTATACCCCCTATTCCCCTATTACTATGTAAAAATTGCAAAAAACCCAAAGAAAAATCTAAGTATCCCCTCCCCCGAGCATTATAGCTCTAGGTGTGATTTTGAAGGTCTTCATGCACTAAAAAACATTTGAGAGCAACCCACAGAGCGCCAAAGAATTAATCCTAGGGATTAATCCGAGATTTGCTCGGGTTAATAGCCTTAAACCCGCTTTGATTATAAACCTTTGTAAAACCCATTTAACCCACAAATGTTGAAAACAACCCGGAAAACCCACTTTTCCAAAGTTTCCGCCAAGCGCGATTTTCGAAAGAAAATAATATTTAATTCTCCCCGCTGTCAAATATTGCCTGTGCACCTTATCGCTCCGTCAACCTTCGGATATGGGCCCTCCCATCCGACGGCGCACATCGCATCGGACGGGCATCAACGTTCGAAGGATACCTTCCGAGAAACTGTCGGAGGGTGACGTCAGGCCTCCGCCACGCGTCACCCCCTAGACTCTCTCGGAGTGCCCTCTGACAAAACCGCGACCGTATAGAGGGCGCTCCAAGAAAACCCGCTTACCACTTTGTTAAACCGCCTACCCATGCCAGCGCCACGACCTACCCATGTCACGTCCGCTTGGCGCCCTGTCAGCATCCCCGACCGCCTGAGCTCCGACGTGGCCGCCACCTGTGCAATCCCCGTGGACCACTCACAGACTTCCACGTCACCCGATGACGTCATGTTGACGTACCCGACCCTGACCCCATCTGATGACGTCATGCTGACGTCATCCAAAAAGCACGCCAATGAGCCAAAAGTCCATATTTAGCCGTTTTTTTTCGCGTTTTTCTCATTTTCTTACTGAAAGAACCATTTCTCTCCTCTGCATGAGAATTACGTCCACTACCGCCAACCTACAGAAATCGTCCTGAAGAGTGCTGCCGCCTACAACCCACCTGCACTTGTCACTATTACCAGCAATTCACCAGGTATTTACCTAGTGCATCCTTTCAGAGCTAAGTTACGTCCATGTTTCTCCAAAACTGAACTCACAAGAGTGAAACAAACCTGTTTTTACCATTAAATTCCCGGATAAACTAGCATTCCCCACAATTGCAGGGTCTAATTTCACCTGCTGAACCCATATATATCTACCCTTCCCCAAATTCCCATTTTGTCCACGCATTCATGGACTGTAAACCTAAAACAACATAATTCACCAAGAAAACTAAGTTGCCTACTCCTGCAAACTATAAAAATTACTCTTGTTAAGCATTTTGCGCTATTATCACACCTCATTACCCTTTTGCCTCTGCAAAATTAACCCTCTGTGGTCTCTTGCCCGATAAAACCAGTTCAGCACCAAGTCATAACCACTACTTAGCCATGGAGACGCCACCAATAGTCCTAAATATTCAACCTCTGAATGCCACACACAGAGAGCTAGAGTGGAAAGCCCTAGGTGATAAAGATTACCAGATGTTAGACTCAATGCCCATGACAGCTAAGTTCAATATTCAGCTGATGAATGAATTAAAGGCCCAACATCTCAGTGGGACTGACACCTTGGGAATTTGGGATTCCCACATACTCATTTACAACCTCCCTCAAGTCAATGTCCTACCAGACTTGATAAAACAATGCATGTCAAGTTATGATCCCGGCCAAAGAGTTGTCCTCAGCCCCTCAGGCTCAGTACTATTCCATATCACCCCTGAGACTATCAATGAAATGCTGCACTTTCATACTACAAAACCCCTTACTCCTCTCTCCCTCCAGGACCTGATAACAAAAGGGGGCAACTTGCCCAGGGATCATATTTCCAGGGTTAACCAGTTGTTTTTTCAGCTTGAGTATCAATCTATGACTGCTTCCCTTCCCATACCATATCCATATCTCAATGAGCTGGGGAAAATGATGGTAGATTTGATCAGTTACATCCTAGGTTGTGGGACATATGAGGATGTGGATGAAACCATCATAGCAATGCTGTCCATTTTCTCCCCAGGGATGCCTCCTGTTGTACATTGTGACTTTGCCACTTTCATTGCCAATAAGATTCATGACAAATTTATGAATCTGGAGAGGGAGAAGGTGTTTAAATACACCAGGTACATCCATCATCTATTCTTATTCTATCAGCCTGATGCCTTCCCTGTCCCTCTGAAGAAGCTAGATAACTAGGGACGGCTAAGGTCGGTTGTGTTTTGGACTGCAGTTTGCCATCTTCTGCCTTATTCACCATACACCTACTGTGAATTTATTGATCTATTCATTCATCCAGCTATGACCTTATTGTTGGGTGCCCCTCCCCCAAGATTGACAGAAGAAATGCAGAGAATCCTTCAACTCTCAAAGGCATACAGCATTAGTGATTGGTACTTTTACTAACACCATACAGTAATCAGAGTATATGGTTGTGAGCTAAATCCTTATAGGCTGCCAAAATATGTCCCCATGAGGCTCTTTTCCCTAGAGTACTTGAGGCAGTTTGGAAATGCAGACTTTGTCCATTTCCAAGCTAAAAACAAGAAGGTGCAGCTAAAAGTAAGAAATCAGCTGGGTCCCTTCTTGTACAATAAGAATGAAGAAGGATGGAAGGAAGCTGATAGGATCCTAGAGACCCTCAGACTTCAAACCAGTTTTAAGTGGGTGCCTTATGACCCTAATCACTTCATTTCCCTTAGGAGAATAAAGTATAAATTGGGGGGCTATGTTCATGTGGAACTGGCCCCATGTTGAGAAGTATGCCAATGCCCTAAGCTGGAAAGAAGGCACCTTAGAAGAGCCAATTGGTCAAGAAGAAATGCTAAGAAGAGAAACAAGCAAACTTGAGAAAGAGGCTGACTTGGAATCTTGTGGGCAGGTTTCTTCCTCATATCAGAGGCAAATTGGAGCAGCTACCTCATCTTCCACAGCCCAGCAGCAAGTAGCCGGAGTTTCCCAACAAGAAACAAATAAAGGCAAGGGCAAGGAGGTGGAGGAGGAACAATCACCTCCTAGAGCACAACAACAAACAGAGCAGCAGATAGATAAGGAGGTAGACCAGCAACGAGAGCAGCAACGAGAGTAGGAACAAGAAGAGCAAGAAAAACAGCAAGAAGAGCCTCAAGAAGAGGGGTAGACTATGCAACAAGAATAAATGGCTGAGGCCTCAGCACCTACTGAGCAACAAGCCCAACAGAACATACCATCAGGGCAAGAGAAGACACTGGAGACTTCAGTACTCCAGACTCCACAAAAAGTGGAAAAAGGAAAGAAGAGGGACAAAGAGTAGGATACTCCCCTTACAACGTCCACTAATCAAGGGGAGAAAAGGCAAAGATTAAATCTCCTCTCTGAAGAAGAAATGCTTATGGGGAAATCGGTGATAATGGGCCCACCAAGCATGGAGGTATCTGCAAGTTCCTTTCAGCAGGAACCAAAGAGAAATCTTGGAGGAGAGGTCAGCTCCTCAAGCCATCAAAGAAAAGAAGAGGTGAGAATCAAGCAATAGTTCACTGATATCAAAAGAAGAAATGAGGCACTCAGGCTCCAAATCTACAATCAGTTGCTGAAGATGGCCCCCACAAATCAGCAGAGGCTCATGGCAACCTATGACATTTCAGAAGGAAAAATGACCATGAGTCATTTCAGGCCCACCATGGTGCAACCACAGTCAGCTGCAGATTACATAAGAACCAACCTAGAGGTTCTTGCAAAAGACATTCACCCTATGGACCAAATAGAACTCCATAAGAAAACAGGTGAAATGGTCTATGCAACGTTGGCAGACAAGACAATGTTGGCAAAAAGGCTGGAGAACAACCTAAATAATACATCTGCCCAACTAGAGTTGGAGAAGGCATCTTCCTTGGCCAAAGACAACAGGATCAAGTCTTTGGAAGACATAATTATAGAGCTAGGGCATGACCCCAAGGATCCCAAAGCCATACAATCACTGTTGAAGATAAGGGATGTAGACCTGGCAGCCCTAAGAAAGAAAGTAAAGCTCCCAGCAACCATTCATCCCCAAACAGATGAGGTTCCTCAGCAGAAGCAAGAACAAGAAATAGCTACATTGCCGGTAGCACTGCACAAACAACTTGTGCAGACAGAAGGGAGGCTGGAAGACACTGAGGCTGCACTACAGGCAGCCCTACAGCAGAAAGAGGGAGGTCAGACTTCTCAGCCCCCTCCACAGGTTATTAACCTTGAGGAGCCTCCAAAGACCACTCCTCCTCACACAGAAGCAGCAACAACACCGTCCACATCAGTAGCAGCACCATCAACATCAACAGCAGCAGCCTCTACAGAGCAGGCTCCAAGCTTGGACATGCAAAAATTGTTAAATGAGGTCTAGGCCCTAGAGGCCCAGATGACAAAACTAAATGGAGCCAAGGATGAGTTGGCCAAATTAAATGAAAAATATGATAAATCAAAGCAGAATGTGGCTGAGAAAGGGAGAGAAATAAAAACTCTCAAGGAAAGAATCAAAGAGCTGGAGAAGGAGCTCACCCTTGACAAAGTGGTGGGTGAGATCAGAAGAGTTTTGTGGACCCACATTGGCCAATCAATAACGAACCAATGGTAATACATTGAAACCATTCATGAGAAAATGGAGCTCATAGGTAAAGCACAAAGGGAAGTGCATAGAGCAAGGGCATCTCTAGGCAGTATGCCTGAGGTAGCCAATAGATTGATCAATGTGCTCAATAACAGGATAGGCCCTCAGCTGGCAGCAATTGGGATCACCAGCAGGACGGAGACTATCCAGCTAGTTAAGAGGGTCCTCACACTGAAAATCCTGGTACAAACATTGGACAGAAGGAGCCAAGATATGCAAGCAGAGGTAAACAGGTTCATGGATAAGTTTGCTGCATTACAGGGCAGAGGTCTCCCCAGCTTACTCAACAGTGCAGGAAAACTTCTATCACATGAAGTTTACGCTAAGAGGGTCAACACATTTGCCGCAAATCAGATCAACCAAGGATCAAGCAGCTCACAGGATATAGGGCCAACATCTGGGCAAAGTCTCTATGACAAAATAGAGAATCTATTCTTTATTATGAATGAGATTAACCATCTATTTGAAACGCCTCCAAATTTCTACAAATACACAGAGGCAGATGAGACCATGGATGCAATTTTGAGGCATCAATTGCCTACGCAAGATTGGTGGGCCTCCATGATACAATTATTATTATAAACAAGAGGCTTCATTTGAATTTTGTCATCAAAATATATAAGTCATCACCTTCAGAAAGTGTGATACACATACTATGACAGAAAGGTGGAATGAGCCACCTCAGCATGAAGATTCAGCCACCAAGAACAACAACGACAGCTACAGGTAGCAGGGCCGAGAAAAAGCTTCAGCATGACAGAGCATAAAGACACATCATTCACATCAATCAGCATTAAAGCAGAAACGCTCAACCGACTCACTCTCTTCCAAAGGTCAAGAAGAGGCCTGACAACATTAAAGACCATTTATCTTACACTCATACTAGCAATAACTTTCCTATCCGATACTTGTAAAAGTTGTTGAGCACAGTTAATGTATCAAATGACTCAGCATTGAGATATTTTGTAAAACCTATTGTATATATTCCCCCTCGCATACACTACCAAGGGGTTGTTGATTATTGTTTTTGGTTGTTTCTCTTATGAAGAACTGAGAACTCGACTGTAACTTTCAGAAGGATGTGATTAATAAAGCTTGGAGTTTACAGGAACTGAGTCTTACTGGTGCTTGCTGTGATTGGAACCATTGGATGTTATAGGATTCTAGTGCTATGATTCGATATAATAAGTGTTTCTCTATCTCTGTTAATTTTTCTGTTATTTATTTAAACTCATTCCTCTCACACGTTGTTCTGAATCTAGGAAAGAAAGAAAAAGAATAGCCCAGGATTTGTCCATGGAGACACCTTGATCTCAATCTAATTTCACTATAAATGTTTTCATAACTTTCAGCTGTTTAAATTGGAATTCTTGATTGCTCCAATAAGCTCTGAATACCTCACAGTCACTATTTGGTAATTCATTTATGCTACTAAGTAGGGATTGTCGTTCAAATTTATGTCACACTGTTGGTAACTCCATATCTCATTGTTTCACTCACTAAATTGGAAATTATATTAACAATAGCCATCTAGCCCTGCAGTAAAACTTTCTCCATCACAGGCACCAGAACTATCTCATTTTTCTGACTCCATATGCCCAATGGATTAGCATCTTATGAACTCTTCATGCCCTTCTTACAACAAAATTTCATCAACCAAAGTCTCAAACAAGAAACTGAAACTTTAAACTAGCCCAAGATACTCACAAAGCATAGCTGAAACTTAAAGAGAGAGCCCTCTCTAATTATAGATAGGTTAGGACCTATAATCCAAAGGTTGGTTAGTGGTTACCCCGGCCGTATTCCCTTGGGAGTCATAGGGAACAACCTGGGTGTTAACACTATGCTCACAACCTTCTTGGAGACTTGCATGAATTAACTGCATGATAGTAAGGCTATGAAGGGGTTACAAGAGCTCATCAATAGATGCAATGGACTCGCTCTAGGTGAGCCACACATAGTATGAAAGATTGGCAAGCATAAAACAAGAACAAGATGGGAGATGAGACTGACTGCACAGATAGGAGAGTATGAAATGGATCAGGATATTTTTGACATAGGGTTAGATGCGAACGTCTACCAAAGCAGACTTGGGAATGAATGGGGAGACTTGCACTGTAATGGTCTCTGATTCAGCTAAGGATGGCGAATCAATAGAAGATCATCCCCATGGGGCGACTGTAGGGGGTGACTATGGATATTGAAGGTACAAGCATGTTGGCTGATTTTCAAGTAATAGAGATAGTGGACGACAACAATCCCTATACCGTGCTCCTGGGAGTCTACTAGGCTACTGATATGAACAAGGTTATCAACCTAAAGAAGCGGAAGATGATATTTGAGAAGAAATCACTATGCGCAATAGTACCTCTAGATCCTGCTAAAGGATCGCGCTATATGGAACCAATCCATGATTATGGGAGTGATGACGATTTGGACTATATCTATAAGATAACAACGTGTGACCAAGATTGGGTGAATACCACTACGGATGGATGAATTAAATGGGATCATGAGAATTCCTGCACTTTGGACTCTGATGAAGAGTTAGAACGATGGTAGAATCAGCTACATGAAGTGACTACGCTGAACTGGAACATGATGACCCAAGCGCTATGATGTGTGTCCTCATAGGTATGAAATTTTCCTACTTATGATGGATTGAATGAGGTAGATGTGTTTTTGGATGCATTTGAAAGGGAGGTACTAGAAAAGCAGTGCTTCTAGGTGTTGGACTGTGCACTACGTGTTACACCCACAAGATGGTGGGGTACACATAAAGGAACCTTTGATGATTAGTGTGAATGTAGGAGGATGATGAGAACATGATTCGGGAAGCCTAAGATGCGAATGATAGACAAGTATGATGGGTAGGATGATCCGCACGCGCATCTGGCCAAATGGGCCTAAGGTTATGGAGAAATGCCACAACTCGAATGGGTGCACTTGTTCTGTCACAACCTGGATGTTATCCCGAGGAATTGGTACGTAGAAACAGAGCTTTGCCATGGTATAGGTGAATGGGATATTTTGTGTGAGGGCTTTGTCATGACATTTAGTTTTGAAGATGGGTTTGATTGCATTGATGAGTTGCTACAAGAATTGAAAGCAACTATCTTTTGGATACTATAGGATCCTTTATACCTAATTCAACATGAGTGGGCTACATAGCTAAATCGCGTGCTAGAATGCTATAACGTGACTGCTGAAGAAGAAGATGAGGATCCGAAAAATATTATCATTCCGGAAAACGAGGGTCACTGCGAGGTTGAAGGACCACATATTGAGAACCCTAATATAACCGTGCTCTTGAAAACGAAACAAGTAAACATTGGTACAAAGGCAGAACCCAAATTCATGAAGATTGGAGATTACTGGGATGATGCGATGGTGGATAAGGTCACTGAATTGCTACGCGAATACTAGGATTTATTCCCTACCAAGTTCATGGATTTGAAGGGGATAACCTAGGACATAGGAATGATGAAGATTACATTAAATCATGTCATGAACCCATTTAAGAAAAGACCTTACCATCTCAATCCAAAATATAAGGAGAAGGTCCGCTTAGAGCTAGACAAGATGCTCATGGCAGGCATCATTAAGCTTGTGGAAGAATCTGACTAGGTAAGCCCAATGATGGTACAGGAGAAAAAGTAGAAGGATGAAATAAGGATATGTGTGGATCTCAGAAAATTGAATGACGCTTGTGTAAATGATCCATTCCTGACTCTGTTCACTTATGAAGTGTTGGACAATGTAGGCAGCTAGGAAGCATATTCCTTCACTGATGGGTTCTATGGGTACCACTAGATCAAAATCACACTGGAGGATAAGAGCAAAACGAACTTAGCGACTAATTGGGGTTAATTCCAGTACACTATAATGTTGTTTGGATTGAAGAATGTTCCTACGATCTTCTCGTGCGTAGTCATTGTTGCATTCAAGGAATTTATTCATAAGTTACTGGAGGTATATTTTTATGACTTGACCATCTTTTGGCTAGTAAAATGCCATGTAGCAAGCTTGCGCCTAACACTCGATACCTGTCAAAGATACCAGATCACACTCAATCTAAAGAAGTGTCTGTTTTGTGTTCTTTTTGGGACCTTATTGGGGCATGTGGTTTATAGACAGGGGTTGATGATAGATCCCACAAAGATAGCGGTGATATTGATCTTGGAAACATCGAGGAGTGTAAAGCAATTGTGCACTACCCTAGGACATATGGGATATTACAGAAATTTTATCAAAGGCTATGCACAGATCACCGCGCCTATGGAGAAATTGTTGAAGAAGGATATCACATTCTGTTGGAATGAGGAATGTAAAAAAAGCTTGGATGTATTCAAAGAAAAGATGGTCACCGCCTCGATTCTAGTCTTCTCGGATTGGAAGAAAGAATTTCATGTACATGTCGACACGTCATGTATAGTGCTAGGAGCAATACTGACACAGGTTGGTAGAGAAGGCTTGGACCATCCTATTGCATTCGTAATCTGAATATTATCCAAGGGGGAGAAGAACTATTCCACCATTGAGCATGAAGGGCTAGCTATGGTGTATGTGCTCCAGACGTTTAGACACTACTTGCTAGGAGGCCATCTTAAGATGTATACAGATCACTCTGCGCTGAAGTACCTGGTCAATAAGCCTGTGTTGGGGGGGATAATCTGTAGGTGGCTCTTATTGTTCCAGGACTATGATTTTGATGTTATTGTGAAGCTTAGACGACTAAATGCGAGACTAGACCATCTATCGCACATCGAAATGAGGAAGGAACCCACTAACTTGGAAGAAGGATTACCTGACATGCAACTATTTGCAGTGCAAGTCACAAATGGTAATTTTGAGGATATAAAACATTTCCTAATGATAGGTACAGCACTGGAAGGATACACTGTCCAATAGAAGAAGGAATTAGTAGTACGCACGACATATTTATCTGTCATTGTTGGGCATCTGTACAAGATGGGGACTGATGAGATATTGCAACACTATGTATGTGAGTTCAAAAGAAGAAACATCCTTGCATACACTCATGGGGGCGCTACGGGAGGACATTATGTAGGAAGAGCAACCACGCAAAAGATTCTACGCGCAGGGTTGTGGTGGCCAATCCTCCATCAGGACTCAAAAGTGTATTACAAGGTGTGTGATGTGTGTCAAAGGATTGGAAAGCCATCGTAGAGGGATGAGATGCCTTTGAATCCACAGATGACATTGCAACCCTTTGAGAAATGGGCAATAGACTTTGTGGGACCCATTCAGCCCCAAGGAAAGAGAGAAGCAAGGTACATTGTCACTGTGACGGAATATTTGACTTGTTGGGTGGAGGCATAGCCTATGAAGGATTGCACAGGCATGACCACTGCAAAGTTCCTCTTTGAGCATGTACTGATGCAATTTGGCTGTCCAAAGATCTTGATGAGTGATTGCGGTACACACTCAGTGAATGAGACGATTAGCGCGCTGATGGAGGAATTTCAAGTATATCACCAGAAGAGCACGCCTTATCACCCATAGGCTAACGAGATGGTGGAATCATTCAATAAGGTGCTCGAGAACTTACTCACCAAGGTTTTCAATGCTTAGCGAAGTGATTGGGATGTACACATACCACCAATACTATGGGCTTATCGAATGACATGCAAGAAGTTGACTGGACAAACCCCCTTTAGGCTTGTCTATGGTGTTGAAGTGGTAATGCCTATGGAATATATTATTCCTAGTCTGTGCATAGTGGCACTCATAGGTATGATAGATCACGGATCCCTATAGGAGAGGCTCGCCCAACTGGATGAACTTGAGGAAGAGATATTTTTAGTTGGATTTCACCAACAGGTCCAAAAGAAGTGCAAAAAGGCATGGCATAATAAACATATTAAGCTACGCACATTTAAGGTAAATGACCTGGTTTTGTTATATGACAGTAAGTTTGATAAATTTCCAAGGAAATTAAGGATGCACTGGTTAGGGCCCTATGTCATCAAGGAAATTATCAATGGAGGAGCAGTACAGTTGGTCAAATTGAATGGAGAACCCCTCTCAAGAAAGGTGAATGACAGTCGCTTGAAGCCATACACCGGTGATCCAGCCTTGTGACTAAATGAAGGTAGCATAGTCTTGGCACTTCAGGCAGCTGAAAGGAGGCACAAGACAATAAACTACATTGCCCGGGGTGGGGAGCTGTGCGATTGGAGGATGGTGCAAAGCAAGGGAGTGCCATAGGGTCTGTCGCAGCACAGAGGCAGCTGCGCTACCCAAGGAGAACTCACGCAGGTCAACCGAAAAGTGACCGTTCAAGTTGTTGTTCATGATTTGACGGTAGAAGTGAGGCCAAATGGGGTGGGCGTCCAGCAGTTAAGAATTAATTTATGGCTCAAATCCTTGAAAATATGCTACCAATCCAGCATTAATGAATCAAATTTGAGGGAAACAGTCATATTTGAATTCAAAATGCCGTATAAATTACAAGTGGTTGTCCAGCAAGAAACACTTGGCATTTTGAGTATTGAGCCATTGAGATATCAGACACCTATTGACCGAGAGTTATTCGAGGCTTTCAAAGAGACTCTCGCATTTGCAAACTTTCTAGAGACGTCATGAGCACTATTAGAAAGTGTTATGTCAGCACCCACATAAATTATAAACACCGAACAAGTAGTAGAGTAGCCAACACGGGAAAAGGAAAGAGAGGCAAAAGTAGCTGCTCTGGAAGTGGTCGAAGTATTGGCAGAAGTCCCTAAATCACCAATAAAGCCAAGACTGAAGACAACCCCAACCAAGGAAACCATGAAGGACAAGAAGGGAAAGCAGCTTGCCATACGTATGCGTGCATCGCCAAGGAGAAACCCACCAAAGCTCACTACACAGGAGAAAGGCAAGGCACGAACCCTATTACTTGGTTTTCAAAGTATGTCCCTTCATGCAAGCCTAAGTCCAAGGTACCAAAGGACATCGACGAGAGTAAGACTCCCCTACAAACCCCACTGCTGTCAGAAAAAATTCTTTTGGATGGTCCGCGCTTGGCCCAAGTGCCATTGTTGAATCTTGAAGAATGGGACTAGGCGAACCATGAGAAGTTCCCACACCTAGTGACCGAGCAGCTGATGCGCCACATCGTTGACACAAATATGGGAATGACCACATTAGAGCCACAGAGGTGGCTCAAGGGGGTAGAAAAGGCAGGGCTGCTCAACCTGCTTTGGGTGCCACACTATAACTACACCCCAGTGACAATTTTGGTCATCAACAGCTCCTGTGCTTGGTGCATGATGGGTTTTTGCAACTGGAGGAGCTGATACCCATCACAAACAGGTTCATTCACTGAATAATGCACCTCCCATATACAGGTGAGAATCCAGCCATGATCTTTAGCGGAAAGGGCAGTCAGTAGGCTCTTGCAGAATCTTTGAAGGAAAAATTTAAATTGGTGAGGAATCCACGTGGGCACACCATATGTAGCATCTATGACCCCTTTGTGAAGGTAGCCACACAGATCCTTGCAAGGAAGGTAATGAGGAAGTGTCGCGCCAATGAGGTTCCAGTACCTGTTGTCATTCTCACATAGAAGTGCGATGAAGGAGTCCAGTTCAACTGGTCGAACTACCTTCGCGAAGAGTTCTTGGTGAACTGTCGCAAAGCACAAATATGAAATTATTCATAAACCTTCATTTTCATCCTTTTGCTTGAAAAATGTAAATGCTAATCTTTCTTGTTTGTTTGGCAGGGGAGACACGTGTGGAGGAAAAGGAATACAATGGTTCATATGGCTTGGAGGGAAGGTAGGGGCCTAATCCTCGCTTCTAATGATGCTTTTTCTCAATTTGGGCTCAAAACAAGCCACTACAAGTTTTCCTATAGGATTTCTATAGGAAGTACTAGTTCCTACAAGATGTCTATAGGATCTCCTGTTTTATTACAAAACACAAGTTGAAAGCTTAGGAAGTGATCTAGAAGGTGGAATGGAGCTTGGGAAAGGTGAATAATGGAATAATAAGGCATGGAGGTGGTGGACACTACCCAGAACTCAAGCAAGGGCTTCAAGATGGGTAGATTTGCTCAATGGAAATGGCAATTTTTTCTTATAAAACAAGAATTCAGATTGATATTTTAGTGGATTTTGGTGACATGGGTGGATGAGGCTTGGATGAGGCGAATGAGATGAGGTATCCCTGAAACTGTAGAAGCTCCTGCAACAACACACGTTATTTTCTGCATCTATCCACAAATTCAAATATACATAGGAAAGGTCTATTAAATAACATAAAATTACTTAGTATAAAAATCAGAAATTCAAGAACTAGTGAGCTAGTAAATCTATCAAATGCCTAACTTGATCAAGTGCAAATGCAATGGGGTAATTTTTTTATTAAATATAATTATTTTGTGATCTAATTCAAGTGGAACCAACTCGATTGAAGCTCATTAGCATGCTCTAAAAAATAGCAGAAATTTATTGTTCTTTGCTACAAAGGAGTTCCAAAAATCTAGATTTGGGAATAAGAAGACTAATCCAAGTAGCTCAATTATTAGTATTACCTTCCAAATATTTTCCAAGGATGAAATGATGCTTGTGATCCTGTAAAAGAACTTACATCAACTATTTAACCCAATCCTACAACAGGAGATCATTAATACTAAATGCAGAAATAGAAAGAAACGAAAACAAGAGATGCATGTCAATATGAAGTGACAAGAAGAAAAATAAATGATACATAAGGACTCTGAGGCTCCTGGGATGGCCAATCACAAGGAAAATCAGAGACCTATGGAGGAGAACAAGATTTAGAATTTGAACATGACACCAATCTTCATTATTTTCATCAACACAATTACATCCCTGTAAGAAAATACAATGGAGCTACAAAAATATGAGTTCTCTCCACAAGAAGACTAATACAAATCTCTCCCTAGAGGAAAATTCGACTTGGTACCTATAAAAAATGATTAGGAATCATTTCTCATGAAAGGAGGAAGCTTCTTCCGCCAAAATCCCTAATTAGTGGATCTGGTTCCCAATATTAGGAATCTGCATTAAATGGTAGGGAACACATTCCTAGATTTTCTCAATCATTAGAGTTCCATAATTTGTGCCATAATTCCATATATCTTGTTCATTTATTATTTAATATTGATCCTCTTGTAGTAGGGAGCAAGTCCCTAAATTATCTCCTACTCCAAATCTTCATAATTTGCCCAATATTCTCATAATATTCAAAAAAAATAAAAAATATTAGGCAAAAATATGAAATTATTCATAAACCTTCCTAATGAATATATTAAAGTTAAAAATACATTGTCTAATTAGAAAAAAGAGGTTTAATTTGTTGAAGGATAGTCAGATGGGCCTTAATTTATGTTTAATTCATAGGCGTGGGCCTTAAATTATGTCTAATTTAAAGTCCCATCAATAGTCCATCTGGTTATGGATGGAATGTTATAGAATTCTTCAAATTAGGGTTCATATTTTGCTACAAAGTAGTCCAAAATTCATTGAGAAATCTAGTGTCCCCATCTGAAATGATGCTACATGGTATCCCAAAGTTTACCTAGACCCATCCAAAGAACAAGTTTGCTACTTCCTTCCAAATTATGCTCTTATTACACCGAATGAGAATTCACATGTTACTAAACCTATCATTTACTATAAACTAGTCATTCCCATTGTTGATTACTAGTAAACCTCCCATAAAGTCCATGCAAATGCTTTCTCAAGGATGACTGGGTATAGGTAAGGGATGGTATAAAACCTATTTCTTGTTACAATGCCTCTTGGTATAAAAAACATATATTTATATATATTGAATCATTATATGGGTTTCCATCGATATCGATGTTTTCAAAGTGGAAAGAATGTATGGATCAACTCATAGGACCAATTTTATTGGTGTAACCCAACTTAGCAAATTTAGGTCTCAAACCTTATAGGAGTAATGTGAGTCATCAAACGACCTTTTTTGGGGTAAATTTTTTCTAGTTTAGTACGATACACATTTCCTTCCTATTCTACATATAAAGACCTTTCCAATGGAAAATTCCTCAATCAAAGTTTGTATTTGAAAGTTATGTCTCTATGAATTTTACCTTCCTATTTTGAGCACTAGAATTCGAGAGGATGTCATGTTAGCCTGCATTACTAGTGGAAAAGGAGTTATTCATGTGATCGTGATGAAGAAGATTCTAGAAGAGTCAATATTGTAATTATAATTCATAGTTGAAAGAATCAAACCTAACCACTAGTAGCCTATTGAGTTGTATTATAGCTAAGCCACTAGGAGGAAAAAGTGTCCCATTCTATTTGAGTGCATTTTATTCCATAGGTGAGAAGAGAAGCCATGATTGGATAGAAAGAGACCAAACAAAGAGTATTGTGTAATGTAGCAATCCATGAGCCATAGGCCTCACCTCTTTGTGCTTGCATCCATTTTCCATTTAGAGAAATAGAGTCTAGTGGTCTCACCTTCCAACTAGATTTTCTCCTAAAAGGGTTTCCCAAGGTATATCTTGTGTTAATTTGTGGTTTGTTAGTTTTTATTTACTATTCTCTATTTTTAGCATAATTATAATTCGCATGTATATGAAATAAATTGTAGTTTACACATCCAAAAGTATAAGGAGAAATAAACCCTCATAGTGTAGATTTTGAATTTTCTAATATATTTTATTAAATATGTTTTGACAAAGTATTGAGTGGAATCTCCACATAAATTTACAGACCATATTGGTATTAGAGGAATAAATAGAGAAAATGTTGAAGAAAGAACCTAGAATAGATCAATCCAATTTGAGTATCGTGAACCATTCATGGTCCTTGTTCAAAATGGAAGAGAAATTTGGCATCAAGCCATATCAAGGTGATATTTATGCTCTATATCTAAATCATTGGTTGCAACAATTGGGCGCTTATTTTAGTATTCATCATATAGAGAAAGAATATAAGATTCCAT
The DNA here is from genome assembly GCA_000404065.3 of Pinus taeda. NCBI lineage: Eukaryota > Viridiplantae > Streptophyta > Pinopsida > Pinales > Pinaceae > Pinus > Pinus taeda. The sequence continues at coordinate 167,081 of APFE031468021.1, read as the reverse complement.
TTGATTGACTAAAACTAGAGGATCATGCCATGACCTAGTGAGAAATCCACATTGAGACCTTGAAGTTGGAGGGAGATCCTCCAGTGACTAAATGGGAGGATTTGAAAACCTTCATAATGTCACAATTTTACCCTATTGGGTATGTAGAGGACTAGTGGATCTAGTGGCATTACTTTAGGCAGAAGTAGGGGTAAAGTATACATGAGTACACAACAATGTTTAGAAAGATGGCATAATGTTGGGTATCACCCCAAATAACCTAGATGCACTCCTCAAGTATATAGGGGGTGTACATATCCATCTATAGAAGCAAGTGATGTTGTTTCAACCTAGATTTTTGGTTGAGGCTTTATGTATAGGAAGATGACATGGAGAACATAGGACGAAAGAAAGAGAAACCTAGCGGGTCAAAGTAAAAGAAGAAATAAGGCATTTCTAAGGAGGGGAAGAAGAAGTGTAATGGAAGAAAAAATAAAAAGATGGAAGCCACAACATATTAGTGCAAAGATCCTAGAAACCACTACAACCACTATAACATTGAGAGTCATATAGAGGAGAAATACGAGAAGTTCATCTAGAGCTTAAATTAAATAAGAAAAATAAAGATAATAACAAGAAGAATCCAATAGTCATTGGTTCAACCAACCAAGTTTAAAGTAGCTTAGACATGGACAAGAAGATCATTTGTACATCAATGTAGAAAAAGGTAAATTTCTTGTTGATAAGTTCTAACCAAGCCAAGAAATTGATCAGTTCTTGAAAGAAGTATGTTTTATTATTTTTAAGAGAAAATCGATTTTTAGAAGAGTGAGTGAGAGCAAAGGCATCCCTAAAGGGATGTAATAAGAAAAAGAAACACACATACAAGGATGTGTTCTAAGAGCCTAAATGGATACCAACAAAAGAGGAATGTAAAGCACAAGATATAGCTATTTCTAGAGTCCCCATTACCAAACATTGGGTTTACTTGAAATATATTATATAAGTGAGGTGAAGAAACAATTGCAACAACTATTGGGATAGGGTGGTATTCGATGAAGTACTTCTCCATGTGGGTCACCCATTATAATTATTCCAAATAAGGATGGGTTTTGGCATATTTGTATAGATTTACATGGATAAAAATAAAGTACCCATGCTTAGGATATATGATATACTAGATTAGTTGCAGTGAACAAACAAATTCATCAAACTAGACTTAAAATTTGGATATTACTAGATTTGAGTTAGAGAAGAAGATACTTTGATGATCACCTTCAAAACCAATCAATGTTTTTTATGAGGGGTTATTCATGTCATTTTTCCTACGCAATTCACCAAGCACATTCATGAGGTCAATGAATCAAATGATATGCTATTTTATGGATTCATTTTTTATTGTCTATTTGGATGATATATTGATATATTGTGCTACCTAGGAGGATCACATCTCACATTTGAATGAGGTGCTAGATACATTAAAGAAGAATAAAATGTTGGAAAATCCCAAGGAGTGTGAGTTTGAACAACAATCGTAGGTGTATATGGGGTATGTGTTAGGTGGTGGAGAGCTAAAGATAGATCATGCCAAAATGGAGGTTATCATGAACTAGTTGCTACCTATTAATTTTTCTGATGTTAGGAGCTTCACTGGACCAAAAAAATACCTGAGGAAATTCATAGCCTCATTTTCAGCAACAAAAACACCACTTCAAGCCATAAAAACTTGTATCAAGAGTTGCCAATGGGAAATGGTTAGAAGAGGGCCTTTAGGGAGTTAAATAAGAATATTAATCAACCACTAGTTCTGGCTTTACCAAATTTGCGACATCCCTTTGAAGTGGAGACAAATGTGAGTGAGTATGTTATGGGAGTCATCTTAATAGGGACACAATATTTATTAATGCATTCTGGACTACATTATGGGAGAATATGGACACAGAGTTGAAGAGTTCTACATCATTCCATCCATAGATGAATGGGTAGATAGTAGTCAATAGAACTTTGGTGCAAATTTTGAGGGGTTGAAATCATAAGCATTCGAATACTTGGGGAAAAATATAGTATATATACAACACTCTTATAACAGAGAAATCCACACTTCTACTGGTATGTACCAATTTTAAACTAGTTTTGGATATTTTTTACTTTCACTTTTGGATATTACATATGGGAAGCAAGGAGGAGTAACAGAGGATATTGTAGGAGATTTATTAAGAAAAAAATTATTTTTTTGAGAATATTAGGTATATACATCTATAGGTAAGGAGAAACTACAAAATTCACATGAAAAATACAAGGCCATGCATGAACAACGTAGAACAAAGAGGTAGTTTAAGGTGGATGACATAGTATGGTTATAGTTGAACAAGGAGAGGATACATGGTTCTAGTAAGAAAATAAAGACTTTACGATATAGTTGTTTTGAGATACTAGAAAAGGTGGGTGATAACACCTATATACTCATTCTACCTCCATACATACACATTTACTCAAAGATGAACGTAGGTACTATGAAAGTCTATGAGTCTTTCATGCTAGATAAAAAACAGGAAGAAGTGCTACTTTCTATAGAGGATTTATCACTAGATGCTTAGGACGAATTTATAAGGGATATAATTATGTAGATGAGTTCTAGAACTACAAGACAAGGACAACATGACCTTTTATATATTGAGTTGAAAGGATAACTTTCAAGAAAAGCTAAATGGTACACCTGAGAGAAGGTAGAAGAAAATTTTCCTCACCTCATTTAGTAGAAGCTTTTGTGGCCCAAAAGACTCAAAGAAATGGGGATTTGTGATCTAGATTGGATCATTATATTATTTGTAATACATCTCAATCTTTTCAGGGTGGAAAAAGTGGCAGAATTATCTCGCAAGGCCATTTTTACCAATGAGACCCAGTTTGGAAAATTGGGGTCTGAAAATTTTCGAGAGAAGTTTGAGGTATAAAAAAAGAATTTTTTTTGGGTAAATCTTTGTCTCTTTAGTGTGACACTTTTTCTTTCCTATTTTACTGATATATATCTTTCTAATGAAACAAGAATCACATCAATTAGAGTATGCATACAAAAATTATGCCACTCAAAAGTTTATCTTTCTATATTTACCAAAATAATTCAAGAGGATGCCATGTCAACCCTCGGTACTCATGGAAAAGGGGCTAGACACATGATCATGATGAAGAGAACTCTATATGATTAAATATAGTAACTCTAGTTAAGAGTTAAAGGAGTCAAAGCCAACAGTAGTAGGCTATCGGGTTGTGTTATAACCAAGCCACTAGGAGGAAAAGGGATTCAATTCTATTTTAGTGCATTTTGTTCCATAGATGGGTAGAGCAGCCATAGGTAGATGGGGAGAGTGTGAACATAGAGGATTTTGAACTGTAGCAACCCATGGGACATAGATCCCACTTCTTTGTATTTTCATCCATTTTCCATTCAAAGGAACAAAGAGAAGAGTAACTTATCCTTCTAGTTGGGTTTTTCTCCTTAAAGTGTTTCGTAGGGTATATCTTGTGCAAATTTGATATTTGTGAGTTTTATTTTATTCTTATCTATTTCTTGCATAATTATAATTTGCATGCATATGCAATAAAAAATAATTTATAGATCCAAAATTATATGGAGGAATATTATGTTTTCTAATATTTTTTACTAGATATGTTGTGACAAACTATCCAATAGAATATCCACAATAGTTTATAGACCATACGTCTTCTTATGAACTTAGCGACATATTATTTCATTTTGGGCAAGCACACATACCTCTATAAGTTGGCCACTATCTTCCCTACACTGAAATTCCTTACAACCTTAAAGATGTGAACTTCTCTCATTAGTTGTTACCACTAACCTTTAGGAATAGATAACTTGTTTAACTTGTATAGAAACCCTTTTTGGAGATGATAGTCAATTGTGCTATCACCAGAGAATTTTTTTATATAATAATAGTGGAAATAATAAAATAATATTAGATTACTTCATCAAGTTTTGGAGGGAAAAATAAAAAAATTACTTTTTCAACTCATATTTTCCACTTATCTCCCTACGGTTTTACTCCAATTTTGAGCAAGAGCACTCATTTTATGCATGATTTAATTTGCATCCAAGGAGTACCCATGTTGCATATTTTTTATGGACCCTACTACACGGAAAATGTGAAATACATATAAAAAAAAACCCATGATTGCAATCACATTTTTTTATGTATTTAACATTTTCTATGTAGTAGGGTCCATCAAAAGTATGCAACATGCATACTCCTTAGATGAAAAATTAAATCATGCATTAAATGAGTGTTTCCAATCAAAATTGGAGTAAAATCGTAGGGAGATAAGTTGAAAATACGAGTTGAAAAAATAAGTTCTTTTTTTATTTCTTTATCATTTTACCTTTTTACTCCAAAAATGGTGAATCATCCCCCATGGTTGATATCATCACATGGAATCCTATTGGTTCTTATAAAGTTGATTTTTGTTGTACATTTTTGTTTTGAGGCTCATTTTTTACCTCAAAATTTCTCTAATGCCCCATTACCTGGGGACTCTGGCTCTACAACTACTAAACACCTCCTTAAGGTCCTCATCCTCTATATATTTTTGTCTCTATGCATCATGGGTGAAAGGCTCCATGTGAATTACAGTTCCCAAAGCTATGACTTTTGAAGTGCGTGGCCTTGAAAGCTTATCGGTCGAGTTGTGTGTGCTTCTTTCTTGTACTGAATCACTAAATGAAAATATCATAAAAATCTTATCCATGTGTAATGGATGGTACATTGTAACTTACTCTGAGCTTGTAGGTAATGTAGCAACTAAATATTAATGTGGATGACTATCTCCTTTCTCATCAAAGAGTGTTTCAACTTCTTAACAGGTTGTACCAAGGCATAAAGCTCCTTATCTTAGGTAGAATATTTAAGAACTACCCCATGAAACACTTCAAAATGGTAGCATATAGGTATTCTTTCATGCATCAAGAGAACTCCCATAACATGCCCATTCACATATGTCTTCTCTTCGAAAGGTTGTTGAAAGTTTGGTAATGCAAGAATCTGTACTCAACTGATTTTCTTCTCCAACTCCTCAAAGGTCTTCTCCTAACCCTTTTCCCATTGGAAATTATTTCCAGTCATTGTCATGTGTGGAGTGGTATAGCTATTACTAAAAACGACGATATAGATTCCTTGAGAATTATGTTGCCCTAATGAAACTTATAACCTTAAACAAATTGGTGGGATTCAACCATTTATTGATGGCCTTGATCCTCAAAGGATCTATCTTAAACTCTCTTATCTTGAACAGTTGGTGTTTCTTCAATGTCTAGAACTTGCGTCAATTGTGTGATGTGTTCCTCTAAGATAGCATTGTATGCTAATGTATCCTCGATATTAACAATAACAAATGAATCTAGAAATTGGCACAACATGTCATTCATTAATCTCAAGATGTAGCATCTACATTACATATACCAAATGTCATGACTAACCATTCATACAAACCCTCCCTAGTTTTGAAGGTGGTACTCTAGGCTTATTCTTCTCTCACTCAAACTTGGTGATAACTTGCTTTTAACTCCAACTTGGTGAAATATTTTTCTTGTTCCAAATCATCCAATAGATCATCAATTGTGGGTGGGGGTACATGTCCTTGAGGATAATTTTGTTCAACACCTTATAATCAACGCATATTCACCAAGTCCCATCCCTCTTAGGCACAATTATGATAGGTAACCTACATGGTGAGGTACTTAGTCAAATAACACCCTACGCCCACAGTTGTTGCAATTGCTTCTTCATCTCATTTGCTTCTAGCATGGACTTCCTGTACAACCAAATGTTTGGAATGGAGAGTATGACAATAGTTGGATCTTCTGCTCCACTTCCCTCTTGGGAGGTAGTCCTTTATGTTCTTTGAACACTCCCCACCTAAACAAAATATTCCAAATATTGTATATGTTCCTTAGGACACCCCTTCAAGGATGGGAGTCTTTTCTTTCATTAACTCTTCTATAGACTACTTTTCTGTTAAGAATAACAATACATACTTTTTGAACTGAGCAATTTTTTATCTTTATTGGCATTTACTAGTGAAATCTTCGATTTTTCATTTTGCTAATTAATAATGAAAGATTATCGTCATTTATAAGACAATACTAGTTAGCTCTTCACATGAAGATGACATCCCACATGATAGGTACCCCAAACACAACTCCAATATAGCATATCTCTTCTACAAAATATGAAAAAATACAAATGTTTAGACATTTAGACTCTTGATTTGGTGATTGCTAAAAATTATTTATTCAACATATTTTTTACCCTCTATAAAATCCATTATAACTATGTATTTCAATTATTCAAAACTGAAGAAGCGTTTTGATCTAAAATATTAGATGCGTCCATAACCAAATTTAACTTGTATTTTTTAAACATGTAAAGAGATTTATCATTCATTTGTTAAGCCTTCTTATTTGTACTTGTGTTATCAAAAGAACCTTTACATCATTGAATCCGTAAATCCATGGGATCATTAGGCTTTTAGAAAGGAAAAACTCTTTAATCCAAAAACCGGCGGTGTGTTTAGATTTTTAGTAAGAAAAGGGTCGTTAGGCTTTTAACGAGCAAAGAAGGGGTCATTAGACTTTTAAAACGAAAAAACCCTTTAAATCCATAAATACAAAGGCTCGTTAGACTTTTAATAAGAAAAGAAGGAAGAAGGAAGAAGGGTAGGTATTCAATGAACGTAATATCCATGAACACTTGCCATATAAAATCAGCAGCAGGATTTTTTGTTGTTGTTAAAACTGGACCACTCGTGTTCTTGTATTGTTAGGCAAAGCCATTATTCATATGTTCAAAAGTCATTCACCAGAACAACCATGATCCATGAAATTTCCAAAAGTAATTAATATCGCATTGTCATGTCAAGATCAAATGATCCCCTTTCAATACTTTTGACAACCACAAAGTTTAGAACTTTAATAATTAAGTTAAAGTGATGTTTGAAAAAATAAATTTTAACAATTAATAGTTTAGGGCTTTCGATATTTCATCTTCATGGTGAGTTGAAACTGAAGTTTTCAAAATTAATTGAATGTAATAATTAGAGGGTGAGGCATGTTTCCACACATATAAAAAAATACAATTTTAATAAGGTTTCTAAATAAGGATAATGTGAATTAAAAAGATTAAATATTAATGTTAAGTAATTTTAATAAAATTCTAAATGGTTAGAACTAAAAAAAATAAGAGTTATTTTTTATATGATTTTTTTGAATTTTTGGGTGTAGAAATTAGGTGGAAATATTTGAAGTGAAATTTTGATTTGTGTTATTTAAATTAGTTGTTTCAATGTATATATGAATTCAGCACCCTAAAAAAAACCTATAGAACATTTTCATTGTGTAACCATCAAACTTGTGGTTTTAATAAATTCATGCTTGAGTTTAGAAAAATTAAACAAAAAAACACTGAATTTTTTTCTAAAAAATAACACTAAAAGCAACAACAATCTATAAAACTTGGAAAATAACTCCTAACCCATAAAATCAAATGTGAACATTGCAATCAAATATGAACATTGAAGATGCAGTAATTATTTATTCCATAAGCTTAAAGAGTGTTTGTTAGGGAAATGCCCTTATTGTTAAACTATCTGATTCTAATCTGATTTTAGATCATTCAACCTTCTAACCTTCATGCATTCACGGTTGGTTTTGCATAAATTTGATAGAAATATTTCCAAGAAAATTACAGAATCGATAGTTCAAACTACAATATTGTTAATATTTCTTGGCCTTGAGCTGTTGATATGCTTTGTTGTGAGTTTAGCTCGAGCTCGGCGTTAGAATGTACATTTTGACACCATGCGAATCAACCATCGATGTGAGGTTGCTTTGTAAATTTGATGGAAGGTATGATTGCTGCAATGTTAAAATAGGAAAAAGGGTCATAATCTTTCCACTATATAAAATAGGAAAAAGTGTCATAATCTTTCCACTGTATATTTAATTACAAGCACAATAATTTCTTATATCAAATAAAGAAATTGATGCTTATTGATATCCTAAACCAAAACTTTCTATCTGGTCATGATGATAATCATTTTGCTGTTTAAAGTTCCACTATATATTTAATTACAAGCACAATAATTTCTTATATCAAATAAAGAAATTGATACTTATTGATATCCTAAACCAAAACTTTCTATCTAGTCATGATGATAATCATTTTTCTGTTTAAAGAGAAATATGATATAGAGCAAGAAGAAACAGCCATACAGTCCACAAATCTCTAGCTTGAACTATAGCATCAGAGGGAAGGCCAATGTCTTCCCATTTGGCAGTTATGACAGCTTGTGAACCGCTTTTGTTCCACAGGATTACAGCAACTCTGTCATTGGACAGTTGCCCAGCCCAAACCTGCAGTTATTTATTTATGAGTTCAAAAATATGGTCAGAGAAAATATAAATATACAAACATTGAAATTGTACATACACTTTGGCATAATATGATATTTAGCAACATTCGATATTACTCACCCGTACATATGGTAAATAGAATTCTGACATAGAAACAATATTAACATAGAAATATTCAGCCTACAAGAATTATATACCTCGAGATCCCCTTCTTGGCGGACTTTCTTCCCTTGAACTCCTAATGGGTCTGCCCAAATCAAAAAGAACAGAAAGATTTCATTCAACTCAAAATAAACTATGAAGATTATACTGAAAAAGCCTTCTTCCAAAGGATTTTATATAGCTAACCTTGATTAACATTAATGACTTCACTGTTGCTTAAAATCTCTAATGTTTCTGAGGTAGCAGACCTTATATCACATCCAATCAGCAAGGGTGCCTGAAGGACAAAAGATTATCAACTAAATCATCATTAAACATAGAATTAAATTGTTAAATTTTTTATATAAATAGAAAAGTGTAATCTAATTAATACATGAAATGTTTTTTGGTAAGTAGTAAGAAATATAAGTTTTAGTAATAATTTATAAAGGGATTCAACACTTTAATAATTTTGATAATAATTTGATAAGACATTTTATATTTGAAAATTAAATAACTCAAATTTATAAATTTTAAAAAATTCCAACTAATTTGAAACAAAATGGCCCCAAAAAAAATATTCAAGAAAAAAACATTTCTATCTATTAATTAAACAAATAACAAAATTGCCCAAAAACATGTTAGAAAAAATAACAACAAAATTGCCCAAAAACATATTAGAAAAAATAACATTTGATGACTTGTATGTGTGAATATATATAAGAGAGAGGAATTCATTGACCCTCCATCAATTCCGGCCTGTACACTTTAATTTGGTCCGTTTTTCTGTGTTGAGCAGTCACAAAAGAGATATATTGTTGACTTGAGTTGTTTATTAAATTTTACAGGTGGAGAGTTTGTTACCTTCATCAAAGCCCATATGCTGAAGTGTGAACGGTATTCAACGTTGCTCATATTGCCATTTCCAACCTCCAACATGTCAGGATCTGAATCAAACAGTGACCAAAAACAAAACACAAATTGCAAAGAGACGTTGGAATTTATCATAGAAATATGAGCAAAAGCATCATGACCATTTTCTATGATATCAATACAGTTGTTAATTTACCATTCCATCCACCAGGCCCCGCATATGCTGCCCATTTATCATTCATGTCAGCTCTAGATGTGATGCTGGAAGAAACAAGTTACAGTCTGAATATTCATGAAAGGCGATTAAATATATAACATACATAGTAATGTATATAGTAATGTATATTGTTTCAACCTCTGTAAGATAACATACTCTAAGCGTGTACCTATGCTGTCCATTACCTATCCCAATTGTCTTGAATGTCACCTGTAGTTCTCCAGCTGTTTGCAATCTTGGGTGCCCAAGTGGCAGGATTCTCATCACCCCTGCAGGATCAAACAAAAACCGCGTGTCGCATCAGATTCACATGAGAAACCAAGATTCTAGGTGTCCTTTATTCATTGATCAAACACAAGATTAGTCAGAAATGAAACCAACCATTCACACATTGAATAGAATATAGGACGCCCCGAGTTAGTAAGAGCTTCGCTCATTTTTGGGTACCTGTATATTTTCCATAAATGTTTAATACCCATGCTTTATAAAAGTCTAGGCCAATGTTTGAATATCAAGCATAGCACAAATAATATGTACCTCTCTTTAGGGTTTATGTCATCATTAAAACAATTATCATATTTCAAGTAGTCTACTCCCTGAAACAAAGTAGCCATCACTTTTTCAGTATTGAAACAATGGTCTGATTTAAGATCCAAATCTAGCAAGAAATGAGTACATGTATTTACCCATGAAGCAAAGGTTTTAGCATCTTGTTCCTCGTATCCAAGGGAACCTGGCATGGTTTTGCCGCATGTATAATTTCTGGCAAAATATATGAAACTCAAAACCATTTCAAATGCGCAAAACGAGAATGAATCAGATTTTTTATATCTGTAACACCAGTTTTGATTGATCTAGTATTTAATGTACACTTACCCAGCATCAGAATATATTCCAAACTTGAGTCCTTTAGAGTGTACGTAGCCTGCGAGAGCCTTAATTCCGGAAGGAAACGTTGAAGCCTTAGCAACAAGATTACCCTATCAATCAATATGCTCAGCTTTAGTAAATCAATATTTCTTGCTTTCAGCTAAAAGACTTATAAATCTCAAACAAATCAATAATTGTATCAATTAAAAGATTCATAACTGTGAAACAAATGAACAAGAATTATAACCTAATTCTCTTTGTTTTCTTTTTTTGGTATGCCTACCTGATTATCTCTGTTTAGCTCACCCCAACAATCATCTGATAATCAAATAACACAGTCATGAATTTAACAATATATAACTAGCTAGACTCAAAAACTTATGTTTTTCGCAAACCAAAAGGAAAACTTGTAATAATATATATTACCTATATTCACGTATTCATATCCAATCTTGGATAAACCAGAGGAAACCATTGCATCAGCTGTATCATGCATATTCATAAGAAGTACCCAGTTCAAAATTAAAATTATATTCTAAGTAATAAGTAAATTAATTCTTTGTAAAGACCAACCAAAACCTATTATAAATGATTGTCTGCAAGCAAGATAAGAAAGCTACCTGTTTCACGTATAATATTTTCATCAATGTTGCAGCCGAAATGATTCCAACTATTCCAGCTGAGCACAGATAACAGCCAACTCTATCTATGTGAGTATCTGTCTAATTATTATGATATCATAATTGTCAATAACATATTATGCAGAGGACATTACCCCATCTGAGGCGTCTTGCCAAGCCCATTGGAGGATAAATGCCTATGAATTGGTCGACCTCCACTGGTCTTATCCCACAATGCAATGAAAACAATAACCACAAGAAAAACAGATACCATCTTTCCTGGAAGGATAAAGCGAGAGAATTGCAATAAAGCTGTTGTGAACCCCAAGCCTAACTGGCTTTATAGATTTTCTTGCCCATCAACTATACAACCTGACAATAATGTGTTTGTCTTTTAGCTTGACAATTGAAAACGGAGCCTCCATCAATAAGTAAGCTTAGTCAGCACTACTTACCATTAATAGTTTTCAATTCACTTTTGCAACTTCCTAATTGGACGTCATCAAACAAACGTAGAGTGATAATAACATGTTTAGAGAAGATCCATGCGCCTTCTTATAAAGTGCTGTATCTGCTCATCCCCACTTACAAAGTGGTATTTCTGCTCATTCCCACTTATCCAAAGTGCTGTTTCTCCACATTCCCACTTCTGATATACGCGTCAGAATATAGGCGTACTATACTTCTTAGTGGAAGCTGCACTTGTCTGTCAATTTTTCTCTTTTTTTGCGAAGGGTCTGTGTCATATCTGGATAGATGAGCCAATCCATCGATTAGCAACTGACAAAATCTACGCAGATTCTTTAACCGTGCAAAATACTTTGGCAATTGGGTTGTTGGGTATTTCACGAATTAATTAAACAGGCAACGGCATCGTGTCTTCAGATAACTTTTTGCAACGGCGGAATCTAATTTTAATTATTATTTATATTTCAAAACTGTCCCTCCAAGTGTACCAAGTGTCCCAGTTTAATTTGAGTTAAGACCAGTTTCATTCTACTCATTTATTTGAGTTATGACCGTTTCATTCTAGTCATTTATGACTCAGGTTTTTACTTAATTTTATTTAAGTGATTTGCAATAGCAGGGGATTAAACAGAGTAAGTGGTCTAAGTAGTCTGCTCCATATTTTGTTTTATTTAATTTTTGTCATGGTATCCGAGCTTTTGTTCTATTCATTTTTTTATTTTAATTATTATTTATATTACAAAACTGTCCCTTCAAGTGTCCCAGTTTAATTTCAGTTAAAACCAATTTCATTGTAGTCATTTATGACTCATATTTTTATATAATTTTATTTAAGTGATTTGTAATACCTAGAAAAATAAACATAGTAAGTAGTCTAAGTAGTCTGCTCCATGTTTTGTTCTATTCAGTTTTTGTCATGGTATCAGAACTCAGCCGGGAACACTTCTTGAGAGCACCAAAAAGACAAGTTTGCATAAGACTCGCTAGAAAGCAGCAACCTGAGTGAAGTGAAGAGAAAACGTAAACCTCTTTGAAAGAGGAACAGAAAATTGAAAAACCCTGTGAGAAAGCAGCAAGAGAACAAAAAAAACCAACTACGTCAAAGCTAAAGGAAAACTGATTGAAGTCTGAATATTTTTCCAGAAATTTTTGACATATTAAGGCACCCACATCATTGACGTGTGAAAAAGCAGCAAGAGAACCAAAAAACCAGCTACGTCAAAGCTAAGGGAAAACTGATTGAAAAAAAATTCAATTTGAAGTCTGAATTTTTTTTCAGAAATTTTTGACATATTAACGCACCCACATCATCGAAGAGTGCGTACTAATGCAGCACAGAAATTCGTAAAATGCGTTAGCATTACTAGCTCAACACCGCAGCAAGCAAACGCGTTAGTTTCAAAAGACTTACACCATTTTTTCTCCCACGTGGCCGCAGAGAGTCGGAAAAGGCGTTAAGCCAAATTCTGTTGCAACAGAAAGAGGTCCACGAGGCACGAGAGGATAAACGTAAACGTACGAAGCGGATTTGCAAATCGTATGCCTCAATTTTTTTAATTTGTAAAACGGAATATGGTATCATGATATATGATCAACCAATGCGCATGTGTTAAAAGGCCTGCTGTAATTTTTGAGTGCGTTGTTATTGTTTTATAAAAGGCTTAAGTAATTTTAAATTGCCTTATTAAATTCGTTTCAAAGGAGGCCTTATCCCATAAACGTTATAAGAGGTATTTTTTTTAAACAAGAAGGTGGGAGTGCATCTTGTAAAGAGATTTTTTTTAAATATGAGATTAAAAAAAAAAAGCATTGTTTTATTCCGTTTTTGGTATTTGGTATTGTAATATTTTTGTGAAAGTGTTTTTAGTAAAGAATTTTTGAAGTAAGGTTTTTTTTTAGAGTAATCTGTTTATGGAAGCTATATTGCAGTTAGATGTGATGTCTATAATGTTTTTTTGGTTGACTCGTAGTGAGTTAGCACTCAACAAATGGGAAAATACACGAGATTGAGAATATCAAAGCGATTACATGAAATATTTGATATCTTTTTAGATGTGGAAGTGAAAATGCAAAAAGATGTCTTTGCATTGAAATGCATCTGTGGATGACAACATTCTTTCCCTCATTTCAGAAGCCAAGACGGCCAAGGAGGTCTGGGATACTCTTGAGAGGTGTTTTTGTCCAAGGGGGGAGTATTAAAGTTGAAGATGAAAGTGGATCTATAGCAGATGAATGGATTGTTGAAACCCACTTTCCTTAGTCACACGTAGATGATGTTTGTGAAGAAGTCTTAGAAGCAAGAGAGAAGGATGTTTGTGAAGAAGTCTTAGAAGCAAGAGAGAAGAAGCACGTTGATGCTCAAGAACCCCACCCACAGCCACAAGTGGACAAAAACTTGGAGATTCGACCAACTGAGCTTGCTGTTGAAGATTTGGTAAACCCAGCAATAGAACTTGGTGATGAAAGTTTGGTGAATCCAGAGCTTGTTGAAGACAATGAAAATTCCATTGGAGCTGTCTATGCTAAGGTGAATCAAGCAATTAATATTGCTGATTTAAAGTTTGATGAAGAGAATTTGGCTAATGATGAATGGTTGCAGGTGATGCAACAAAAACATCATATTGACATGATGTTATTTGGTGAGACAGGGGAAGACAACATGTTAGTGAATTAGTCAAAGAGACAAAGACAGAAACAAAGATAGAGGAAAAAACAAAGAATGAAGCTCAGAGAGAGAAAATAGAGACAAATGTAGAAGCACAGCTAAAAGTGCAAAAAGTGTAAGTACAATAGGAAAATGCTTTCATTGTAGAGCATAAAGAACAGATTGAAATGTGCAGGTACTGAGAATGATTAAGAAGAAGAGTTAAATTTCCTTGAAGCATGGCTTGCAACAGCATGCATTGATGAAATCTACATAGAAGATGCAGAAATGAACCTTTGAAGACAACATGCATGATGAACAAATTAATGAAATTTTCAGGTATTGGAGTCTTGAAAAGATGAAATGATATTATGGTCTAATGTTGTAGCAGATTGAAGATGAAAATCACACTACATAAGATAATATACAGCTTGTTTTTTGAAAAATTCCATGACTTGCTTAGACAACTTGGAACCATAGTTACCAAGTTCGGCCGTATCGGCCTGGAAAATTCGGAAATACACCTATTCTGTTCGTTCTAGTGAAAATTCGTTACGGGGTCACATGAATAACAAATTTAATAATGCTATTTTTGGTATAAAAAATATAAATTTGATATATTTAAAAAAAAGTTATAATTGGCTAATTGTATATGAAAAATTATGAAATTTGATTAAAAAAATTAGTGTAAATATAAAATTTAATATTTAAAAAAAAATTATATTAAAAAATTTAATTGTGGTTTAATTTTGTAAAGTTTTTTTTGTTAATAAAAAATTTTAATATTTAAAAAATTGAAAATTTTATATTTAAAAGGTATATAAAGAGTAAATTGTATATTAGAAAAATTGTATTTATAAAAAATAATCAGTTTCATATTAAAATATGGGAGAAAATGGTAAGTTTGTAGTTACTAAAATGATAAATTCATGGAACAAAGATTATTAAGTTCCTATATATAAATCTCTGTAAGATATATAGTTTCTATATAAAATGGAAATTTCTATATTAAAACGTATATGAACAATAAATTGCATATTAGAAAATTTCAGTGGTGAAAAACCATGAGTGTCATCATGAAATATGGTATAAAATAGTAGGTTTATAGTTACTAAACTAATAAATTCATATAACAAAGGTCATCAAATTCTTATTTATAAATATTTGTAAGATATATAATCGCTATATAAAATGGAAATTTCTATATTAAAAGGCATATAAATAGTAAATTGTATATTAAAAAATTTGCATTTTCCGAAAACAATCAGTGTCATATTGAAATATGGTAGAAAATAGTAAGTTTACAGTTACTAAAATAATAAATTACAACAAAGATTAATAATTTCTTATTTATAAATATTTGTAAGATATATGATTTGGAATTTTTTCCAAAAACAAAATCAACTTTTGAAAGTGTGCTTTCAACTAGATCCAATTGGAACCGCTAAATCTATAAGCATGAATTTAGATTTTAATTATTGATTAATAATGAAATTATTTTTCATTTTTAAAAGAGATATTAAAATGTATGATTTGACGTAATTACTCTTTTCTAAAAATAATATAGGTTTATGGTTTTTTTTATAGAATTATATAATATTAAATATATTTATAGTATTTTCAATTGTTTTAGTTTATAAATAATTAGTTCAAGTAGATAGAAAGAAAAAATATAAAACTATTTTTTTAAATAATTAAAATTTATAAGATCTATATTTCCGAATTTTTTCCGTATTGAATTTGAAGTAGTTGAATTTTTTCTTATCGAATCCAATACCAATTCGAATTTGGTAACTATGCTTGGAACTATGGAAGCCATGCACCAACAACTGAAGAAAATTAAATTTGAATCCTACAACAAGAACGACATCTTGAAACAATTTAGAGGCTATAGGATCTAGACTAGCAGGTATCTTAATTGAATTTTTATGTGGTTGTAATTAAGGGGAAGTGTTAGAGGATCTAATTCCAGCCAATTGTTGTGTGTCAAAAATGTCCCTCCAAATGTCCAAATTTAATTTCGGTTAAGTCCAATTAAATTGAGTTTGACTCTAATCATTTATTGTAATCTTATTCAAATGATTTGATGTTTTCAATGTAATATTATCTAAATAATTTCTAATACTTGGAGAAATAAGTAGAGCAAATCCACATTTTGTTCTCTTCCATTTTTGTTAGAAACGAAATTGGAATGAAACACGCTGGAATTTTCATTGCCGACTTCAGCACTAGCTGCAAAATACTTTCGAAGTTGTGTTGTTGGCTACTTCACGAATTAATTAAACAGGGAACGGCATCGTGTCTTTACATAACATTTTGGAACGGCAGAAACGAAATTGGGGTGAAGCAGGGTGGAATTTTCATTGCCGACTTCAGCACTCAGAGAATCATACGGTTGATATCACTTTCCCATCAATGCCTTCGTAAAATCTACAGGTCATAGTGGTCGAAAATTCAAAGGCAAAGTACTTTGGAGGGTGCTAGTTGATGTTTCATTTCAATAGAAACTGGTTCATTCTCTCTCATATATATATACAAGTTGTATGAAATAAAAGTGGTATGAATGATAATGTTAATATGGGATTATTAAAATTGATGCATGGTTTATAATGATTGAATATATATAAGTTGTGCAATGTGCTTTATGATTATTGAAATTATATTTAAATTATTGAACTAATATTAATTTTGAAGATATTTTATTTTTGGTTTGGAATAATGATTTCATGAGATTTTGTTTTTGATAGGTTATATGAGTCTTGAGATGATTGGCACTTTTCACTTTTGGTTTGAGTAGTCACAACTCAAAAACATCTATGCCATCAAAATCACTAGAGGATTGCACTCCTCTGGCCACAACAACACCTAACATGGGTAGATTTTTGTGTGACCTTTACACCATTGAGTGCCTTAACAAAACATCGTGTGACCATATTCTCTAGGCCTCAAGGGCCAAGAGAAAAATAATTTTAAAACCAACTTAGTATTTATTTAAATTGAGCATGATCAAAGTTTAAACTCCACTTTGGAAGTATTTTATTTTACTTGTATTATTATATACATGATTTTAGGGTTTCCTCGAAGGTCTAGTAATGTTTTTAGCCAAGGATTTTCCAATAGTGATGAACTACCCCTTTAATAGAAAATTTATGGATATATTTATTGGTGCTTGTTA
Organism: Pinus taeda; assembly: GCA_000404065.3. Taxonomy (NCBI): domain Eukaryota; kingdom Viridiplantae; phylum Streptophyta; class Pinopsida; order Pinales; family Pinaceae; genus Pinus; species Pinus taeda. The sequence continues at coordinate 149,669 of APFE031468021.1, read as the reverse complement.
CCCCCTCACTTTTAGTTGTAATTGGAGAATATTTTTCATTGATGATCTACATCAAAGGCATTGATCCTCATGATGACAATTAGGATTCTTTATAGGTAATCTCTCATATATGCCTCTTAGATCATGATCGACTCATTCATTTGACGATTATGGTGCTTGACACAGATTAAGTACATTTGTACATCACTTCAAGTGTTTATGCCTAATTTATTTGGCATGGAAACAAGGATCATAGGTTGAATTAGATAATGAATCATGATGCTTCGAAGTTATTTTTATTGTCTCATTTCACTTGGTGGTCATGACCAATTTTTGAGTCAAGTGTTGCCACCTTTGGGTAGAAGGGTACTAGTAGCGAATTTTGATAAGGGTAAAGTGCCCATGTCCTTTCTGTATGCAACTTACTCCAACTAGTTCTTCTCCATGTCATTTCTTTTTTGTTGGATATCTTACGTGTATCCCAAGAAGGATCATGCTTAATAATCCCATGAGATGAAGGAACTTGGGAGGTTGATGTGGCTTTATAAAAATAAAAATAAAAACATGTGATCTACTCGTTTGCTATCAGTGAATTCCCCATGTCCTATGCAATAAAGAACATAATTAAAAAGGACCAAGCTAAATTTACCTCAAAGTATCATGCAATGAAACATATAATAAAAAGGGACTACGTCGAATTATTTTAAACCCTTATGCAATGAAATGCATATAGAAGAAAATGAGCCATGTGTAACAAAGTAAAAGAAAAGAAAAGAAAGCAATAAATAAAAGGAAGTGTTGGGGAAAGAGTAACTCAATATATAAGTGCTCCCTATATAAAGGCACTCATGTGGACAAATATCATGTGGGTCTTGGATGTCAATGACATCATCTGATGAAGTTAAACTGAATCATATCATGTGTCACTTACACTTACCACTTGATGGTTTTATTGGGAAATTCTTCTCTTCTTGGTTGTTGGCACACCAAATATGGGTTATTGATGATATTCACTTATCTAAGCTTCACAAATTGCAAATTTGTGAGCTAGTGTGAAGTTTGAAGATGAAACTTGATGTGATATACCTAGGGGATTTTACATTGGATATGACTCACTTTCTATGTTGCATTGACTCTTGCACATATTTCAAATGGTCACATACGGATACTTGGAGGGCCTCCTTGGATGATATAAACTACATGGTTGTGATGGAACTTGAGTTCTTTAGATGATATTGATGAGTCTTCTCCCACATTTGGTTGAGGATGTTCCTTACCTTTTTGAGGATGATGGACCTTATGATGGCTTAGCACCCTTGTTTAAATTTCATACCACCTATTAGAGATGAGGTGTGACATGTGGATGATGATATGTTTCACCTTGATGATGGATATTGCACCTTTCCATGTTGATTTGATACTTTTTATGAGATAACACACCTCTTGGGACATGATATGACATTTAATGATAAAATGCAGCAATCCTTAGAAGAAATATTCTACTCATGGAGCATGTATAGACTACTTGAGTGAGTCATATACCTTCTAGAGAGCATTTATGCCACATGTGGGGCCTCTGGAATACATTTGTAAGGGACAACTTTAATTTTGAGCATGATTATTTCATTTATGAGGCATACTTGAGATTTTTAAGACCTATCGACTCTTTATTGTGGATATTTTATGGCTTTTCACCTTTTCTCTTGGGTTTGTAATAAATAAGGCATTATTTTATGTTTCAGGGATTTTCATGGATGAGGAGGGTGCTTGATCTAAGAAATTCTCACTTGTAAATCATTATTACATGTGGAGAAACATCATTACTTCTCTATTATTGATACCTTTTATATAGAAATAGCCATGGATGTATAGATAAACTAACTTCTTAAGGAGATTGTTTTCTAGATGACTTAAATATTCTATGGATGCTTATTTCCAAGGTTTTGAAAGATGAAAGATTTCTTAAGTAAGTGGTGTCATTTTATCTTATGATTTTGTTTATGAATGAATGGAAGTATAATTTTACTTCTTTAGTGATGAAATGTGTTCTTTTGGTTTCCTCTTGAATGAATTTCTGATGGAGTACCTTCCCTTGAACCATCTTGAAGTTTTCATTAATGTACTAGTTTCATTTTCTAAGGTTTGTACTAGACAATCTTAGATACCACCCTAAACTTACTTATATCTCTTTAAAGGGAATCTTCAATTGACCCCATATGCTCCAATAAAATATAGTATGAAGTAGCCTTCTTTCTTTTAGTAAATACTATTTTACATAATCAAATTGTATTTTATATTTTAGGGTAAATTAGGGTTTTCTTTAGCTTATATTTACTTTTGGGTCATTAAAAGCACTAGATGTCTATATTATTATTGCACATTTAACCTAAAATCATTTATTGGATAAAATATTCCATGTTGATTTATATTGCTACATAATTGGGGCTATACATCTTGTTTTAGTTGGTTGTTATATTCCTTATAATTTTTATAATTTAAATGTTAATAAAACCGTAGATTTATTTGTTATCTTAACCCTATTTTCTACTAGCTTATAACACATTTTGAGGGTTAAATTGTAATTTTGTTGTAACTTGTTTACTGATGTATTTTATTTCATTTTACGGAATTTTTACAGCAAGCATTCATAATTTTTATATTTGAGTCCTTTTGGGATCATTTTACATAGTATAGTTTTTTGGTAAACCCCCTATATCAACCCTATAATACCTTAAACAAAATCTAGAAATGACCTTCACTGAACACTTAAACCCTAACTCAATTGATACAACTCTTTGGTGATGAATTGAGTAGTAACATATGAGGCCTCAAACTTGATTGTATCTTTCATAGGATTCCTTAACACAAGTAGGTAAATGGTTAATTATGTAAGACTCATCATTCACTAAAATGAAGGAATTTGTTACCTAGGTGATAATGGTAACACTTCCATGTTCCACTAGTCTTAACATCATACGAAAGGCTTTATCCTATGCCACTATATTTGGTGATAAGATTTTGGCACTATTGTTGGGAGAATTGAGTCATTTCCATATATATCCAAAGTATTTGATTCAACCATTATTAGTGAATTTACACCAAATCCTAACCTAGTGCACTCTTCTAGTAGCTCCATAGTAAGAGAAGCCATGTGTTGGAAGTTCCAACTAAAATCCTATCCATAGATATATTGATCCTATAAACTCCTATAAACTAATTTTTCACCATAACTTTCTTGTAGCTAAAAATCATTTTCAATAATCCCCATCTTTAACTCCAATGGATTTACAACCACGGGATACCAATCCCTACAAGGGCTTAGACAAGTATAGAGTTCAAGTTCACACTGATAATATGCATGATAAATTTGATAAGTGATTGTTGGCTCAATGGGTCATGAACCAGGTTCAGAGTTAATTGTGCCAAACAAAACCCTATAATGCTGGCCCTTTTGGCATTAGCCCACATAGAATAGGCTAAAGTCTCACCTGAAGAACTATCGGGGATGCTGGAACCAACTTTTCACATCTAGAGATTAATGTATTTTATTGTCCTAGACCTTCCTTCACGCAAATCTATAAGCCCCTAGGGCCCAGCCCTGCAACTCCCTTTAAATAGCCTCTAGACCTTCACGAAGGTCTACGATAGGTCTTTGAGGACCCTTAACACATGAATCATCCACTTACATGCATAAAAAAATACCCCTAGTTACAAGCTCGTACGGATTTACTTAAGTATTTAATAAACACAACATAATGTATTATAATCTTCACGAAAGTACTTAACATGCATTGCATACAGTTAATAAGACTTATCCCATAGAGTCCTGCATCAATAGATCAATATTTCATAAAGAAATTATTCCATCATAGCATATATCGCATACATAAATAATAGAGGTAAACAAATAAACACATATTTTTCAATTGCCTTCTTCATTGATCTTCAATACGATATTACAAAAACAGAATTTCCCTGTGCACTCAGTTGCAGGGGTCCGTGCACTCAGCTGTAAAGCCTTTTCCTTTCTATCTGCCCACCTCTTACTTTCCCTTTTTTCCTCTCTCATACATAGACATGCCTTAGACTCTTTAAGAAATAACTATTTATAGTTTTTTACATATAATCCCATGGTCCGCGGACCATGGGTGGATCTCAAAACTAACTTGACTTTAGATAGACAAGGTACTAAAACACCTTTTGACTCCTAACTATCTACGTGCTACACATCCACCAATTGCAGAGAATTTACATATTTTACCAAAATTTACATCAATACTTGGGTTTTTAACCCTAAAACTGACCCAAAGGACCCCATCCTAACAAGCCTCCAACACAAAAGTCATGACTCAGCCTCGAGTCACTCAGATGGAGGGATGAACTTGCTGCGAATATCCCCTAGCTCCAGCTGCACAACTGCAACTTCGGTAATGCTATGTGTAGCTTCCTGCTTGACCTATTATACGAGCTTCTCTGTAGCTAGTCCATCTATGGCCAGCTTCATCATTTGATGTGTTTGTTGCAAGCTCGTTAGCTTCTCTTGAATGTTGGTTGTTACTTGGTAAGCCTCTTCTAACCAAGGTCCCAACCTAGCCTAAAGCACAACCTCCTTCTTCTAAGCCACTTCTACCTGTGTGAGGAGTTGTTTCTCCTCCTACAACTTGGTGAGGTGTTGCGCTGGAGCAATTGAGCGCATTGTGGCCCTAACCTCATCATATTGCTTCTTGAGCTCATGAACCTATGTATTTAGAATGTGCAGGTTTGGTTCTTCCTACAGAGTCGTTACCAACTCCATCGCCTATTCAAATAAGGCTGAGCAGTCATTGAATGTGACATCCAAAGTGGAAATCCCTTCCTTGATGGAAAATTTGTGCTACTCCCTGACCTTGGGTCGAGTCATAAACTGTAATTTGAGCTGCAGCTCCATTATTTTCATATTGAGTTGAATTGAGCTCGTCCAAATTCAACCTTCGTCTCATGCACTCATGCAGTTAATTTTCGGATCTTGGCTTCTGATCGTGCGTCCTTTGGAATGTGCAGCTCCGACACTATTTTGTGTGCCTCTGTTACCGTTGCCTCTAGCCTAGAAATCTATGCCTGCATTGTATCTTTTTCCTTCAAGGATTTCGTTTTCTAGGTGAACATTTGTTCATTATTCACCCTGTATTCTCTTAACAAATTGAGAGTGTGCTACTCCCGAGCTCTCAATTCCATCGTCACCCCTACCTACAAAGCATGAACAAGCTCATTGGGGAGCATTGCAATGTTTAGCCCAGTGTTCTTAAGGGTACTTAAGATTATGCAATCAGCGGTTGACTCTGCACATAGGGATCCTTCTAGTAAAAAAATTGTGTGAAGGTTCAGGGTCCTTACCAATTCTACAACCTGACTTATCCCCAATGCCAGGCTCACTTGTGTTGTGCTCGCTTGACCTACGCCCACCTATATCCTACTACATTGGATTTACATCTCACGCATATCCTTCTGGATGCTCTCGAGCATCTGCATATACTGCTACTCGAACTATTGCAACAATTTAGTTGTAGTGTCCCAGACTTTATCGTTGATCTCATCGAGGTCGCCTTTGTTCAACACCATGGGATGAACCTGTGACTCGTCTGATTTCTAATTTTTTGGGAACCTTCCCATTGCTCTTGTCCATGCTTCCTCAACCGAAACATGGTGCTCTGCCCCTTATCTCATCCACCACCTTGTTCAGACTATTTGTCTTCCTTTGTCTTGGGCGAAGGGGATTTTACTCTTCTCTATGATTCATTCTTCTCTTGCTTGGCCTGCTCCTTAGAAGTGTGCTCTTTCTCCATCCTGGCCTTTTCTATGGCTTCCTTCTTCCGTTGCACAACCAACGTTTGTGCATCCTGCTTAGTTGTTTCCTTCCTTTTCTTTTCTCTCAAGCTCCCCATGCCCTTACTCGTTCCAACAACCAAGTTTGATGGGGCACACCATTCTATTGGTCAGTGCCTGATTCCATGATGTATGTCATGATTTGTGACAAGATACGGTAAATCATACAATTTTTTTTGTGGGTCCTTCTGTGTCTGAATGTAGACTAAGTGGAAGTCATCCTTAAATGTGGAATAAGCTGAAAAATACTCGTACAAGGTCAGGGACAACCTTGGGCACTAGTTGATGGCCATGCAGATGCTTGGTTCCATCAAAACCCAGTATATTTTGGTTTATGTGACCCACGAGGGGTCCTTTGTGGCCCATAGGAAGGCAAACAATGCAGCCTTCAACAATTCTTCTTTCAACGGAGGAAACTTGCCATCCTTCGGCAGCTCCCATGTGATCAACATGATGGAGAGTAGCAACCAAGCATAGCGGAATGACCTGGTCTCATCCTACACCTTGTGGAAATTTGCAAGGAATTCACTGCACAAGTACCATGCCTAGTTAAACTACACACCCTTCACACATTGTGCAGTTAGCGAAACCACAGGTGCTGGAACATTGTTTGCGCAACACTTCCTCATTAATTTCCCTGCCAGGATTTGTGTGGTAATCTACGCTGCGGGGTTGTTGATAGAAGTGATAGAATATTTGTCTAGCTTTTTCACAAGGGCGAATTCCTTCTTCATGTTGGCCACCAAATCCTTTTCGTTTGTCTTTCCGCCAAACTCCTTGGCCAAATTCAAAACCTCATGTGGCAGGTGCATGATCTTATGGATGAGCATGTCAGTGATAGGTATAGGCCCTCCAAGCCATAAGCACCCATCGTGCACGAGCGTAAGTAATTAACACATGCATGTTGTGTTAATAGTGGTGCAGTGAAAATGGTACATCCATAGCAGGTTCAACAACCTGAAATTCTCCACTCTACAGATCCATTCCACCATTTCTAACTCAGTGACACCTAAGTACAGGTAATAGACATGCTTCGTATAATTGGTGGTTGCTAGATGAGGAAATCGCTCATGATTTTCTAGGTCCCAATCTTCCATTTTTATTAGAGGGATCCACGCAAGGCACGGACCTTCAAAGGGAACCTATTCTAGCAGCAAGGGCGTAGAAATGATAAACTTGTCTGAGTTTGGGTCCTTGGTGACCTTCACCTTCCCCTTGCGCGGAGGGATATAGTCAAGAAACTTGGTGTTGGGCATGGGATCCCCTGCGTAGGTTTTGGGGCTTAAAGCCCGCATTTTGGTCAATTGTATTGTAAGACACCACGAAGTACAGGTGCGGAGTGCGAATGTCTAGGATGAGTCAAAGGGTTGTTCGGCCTAAGTATTGTAGAATAATGTAAAGTTCTATCAGTCTACCCATGGTCCATGGACCATGGGATCATATAAATAGAGCGAGGCTCTAAGTGTAAAGAGTTTTTTTTAGCAAGCAAGTAATAGATAGATGGGAAAACATGGTTAGAGCATAGAAGGAAAGTGGAAGTGTACTGGGTCATAGTAGTAGAAAAAGGCTCTGCATTTGAGTGCGCAGAGGCCTAATAGAGTCCATCGTTGAGTGCGTGGAACCCTATAGTTGAATGCATAAAGCGAAGTCAGGTCTGTAAGTTGGATTGTACTTGAAAAGGAATACTAATAATGATAAGTTTGATTCTGAATACTGTGTATCTATGCTTGTGTTTATCTTTATGCATTTATAATTTTTATGATTACATGCACTTACCTTAATGATGAATGAAGTAATAAGAATATTGGGCTCTCACAAGTTAGGTTAAGCACTAATATAATAGTGCAATAAGAATAGAGATCAGGGTAGTACTTTCTTCGTGCCCTTAAAAAGGTACACAAATATAGTGGCACAAGTCACGAAGGATAGACAGCTGTGCGGAATAGCGCAAGCATGTAGGTTTAGACCGTGAACCTCCAAAAACTTCATCAAGACATCCCTAGGGTGCAGAAACCTAGTTCCAGTACCCTCCCATACTACTGCGGGTGAGACCTCAGTCTGCGCTTTGCGGACTATTGCTGAAAGGGATAGTAGTACAAGGATTTGCTAGGCTAAATCACTTCCGAACTTGGGTAAGGCCCCACTAAGCCAACAAATGGTTCCATTGCTGAGACCGAGATCTACATAAGTGATGTCTAATTTCATGTATCTAGAACCCAACAAATAAGTAAATTGAAGAGTGGTTGGACAAGAAGACTCACGAGTTCGTGACACAGGAAAACAGAACTCCACAAGTATCTAAGAAAAAGTTGTTGGATTGCTACATGTATACAAAAATCCATGAGATTTTCTTTACATCCTTTCCTTCTGAATTGTATGCATGGATCGCGATGTTAGCAGACAACCAGGGAAGGTGTAGGCTCGACCAACCGATAGTGCGGACCCTGGAATTAGTGCGCAGACTGGAAGCCTCAAAAGATAAGATAGTGTGAAATGTGGACCACTCGCTCAATCAAATAATAGGAGGATTTATCACTGAGTTTGTGGTGGACACAACCGTCAGTTAGAGTGAGGTACAACAATGCTTTCTCAAGGGATCGTGAGGTAAGTATATTGAATATTTGAATACCTAGATTAAGATGCTATTGTGTGAAAAGAGGGTTATGTGAATCAAGTAATGTTTGGGACTACACAGAGTGAAAGAATCTACAGAAGCAGAAGTAGTGAAGAATTAGAAAATAGTCCCTTGATTTCACCCTCATCGGAGAGCGAGGATGAGCTCGAAAATTTTTCTCCAAGAAGCACAATCAGTTTGATAAGGCAGTGGATTCCGCCGTTACCACCCACACTGCCACCCAATTCACCTCCATCTCCACCCACTCCACCTCCATGGTTCAGTATGGCGAGCGCGATCAAACTACCAGTATTCAGAGGAATAGGGAATGAAGATCCGGACCAATTCTGGTTCGTGGTAAGAGCAGTATGGGAAGCATAAGGTGTCACAGACGACAACATTGAGAGGGCTACATTGGTGAGCGCACTGCAAGATCACGCATTTACGTGGTACATCAAGCACTCTAACAACCACCCAAACACAGGGATAGTAGAGATCTAGAATGTGTTAAGCAGAGAATTTAGCAGGCCAAACTCAAAGACATAGTCAATTATCGGGTTTAAAGAGATTGCGATGCTTTCGGGTGAGACCCCCTGGGATTTGGACCAAAGGCTGAAGAGTATGATCCGCGAGATCAAGATGATGCTAATGGATGCACAACATCGAGTATGATTTGTAGCATCTCTGATGCCACACTTGAGGATGGCGCTATCACAACAGAAACTTTCTACCCAGGCCGAAGTGTTGGAGATGGCGATGAGATTACATGAGACCCCAATATAGGACCCTAGGTTGCGAGTTCAGCAAATCCATGCGCAACTACATAATCTATGTTTGGAAATGCAAAGCTTGAAGCAAGATAGGGTACCATGGCGAGAGGCGTGCGAAGAGGTATGGTGCATAAGATGGAAAGGCCAGGGTCATGACATGGATCACTGTCCAGTGTTCGCAAACTACTTGGCACGAGTAGGGCCAATCCCATTGAGACCAGAGGCACAGGCAAGGCCAAGAGTGGCACCCGATTTATGGTGTGTGATCTATCAAATAGGAGGGAAACACGCGTAGGAAAATTGTCATTTGTTGCAGAAATATACACAGACACCCCAGCAATTGTTTTGCAATTTCTATAACTCGGTAGGCCACGATGAGTGCACTTGTCACAGTTACGAGCTAATGATGGATTGGACCCCAGCCTATAGAATGTAGACTGAAACATGAGCCCTCGACCCAGATGTGGGGATGGCATGTGCTAGATTTTAGGGGCAAGGTTAAGGACAAGGCAGAATGGTACCAGGAAGGGGCCATGGACAATTAATTTGTTACAATTGTGGAGGACCAAGGCACTATGCCCACGACTATACCAAATTGACAAGGATATCATGTACGCATTGTGCAGAGTGTGATCATGAAACAATAGACTATCCTACGTTGATCACAAAGATGCATGAGAAAGGGGTATTCTAGCCTCCACCAACTCATAATATACAAATGATGAGGTCTAAACCACATGAAGAGGACCTGAATGTAAATATGATGCTTAGAAGTCATGTGACCATGAGAGAGAATAAGGGAAAGAAGCCAGAGGAAAGTACGTGGGTTCACAAGGCTCCTGCAAAGGAACCCGAGTTTGACTTAGAACATGCAAAGGAGACATTCATGGAAGCTAAGAAGAGCTTCGCGGAGGCCTCCACTTCAGGTAGTAAGGATTAACCAAAGCCAAGAATGTATCCTTCAATTCTTACTACCTTTATGGAGACATGCATGAAATTGTTGCATGACAACAAGGTAGTTAAAGGACTATAGAAACTGATCACTAGGTGCGAGGGGTCAGGGGAACTGTACGTCATCTAGAAATTGGGGAAGCATGCATTACACACTGGAAGAGAAATGAGTTTGACTGCACAGATTGGGGAATATGAAATGGATCAGGTAATCCTAGATCTAGGTTTGGACGCGAATGTATTACTGAATCAAACATTGGAACCTATGGGTAGGCCTGCGTTATAGTGGTCCCCTATTCAATTACGAATGGGAAACCAACAGAATATTTCACCCATGGGAAGGTTACAAGGGGTAACAATTGATATTGAAGGCGTGAGCACATAGACAGATTTTGAGGTGATAGAGATTGTCAATGACAACAATCCCTATCCCGCATTGTTAGGAATAGACTGGGCCACTGATATGAACGAAGTCATCAATCTGAAGAAGCGAAAAATGATCTTCGAGAAAAAGTCGCTATGCGTTGTAGTCCCACTAGACTCAGCCAAAGGAGTGCGCTACACTGAACCAATGCATGACAATGAAATCGATGATGATATTGATTGTATTTACAAAATAACTATGGGAGACCAGGATTAGGTGAATCTAACTGTAGGTGGGAGGATCTCGTGGGAGCTTGAAAGCTCCTGCACTTCAGATTCAGACGAAGAAGTAGAGCACTCGCAGAATTGGTTGCACGAAGTCACAACGCTAAATTGTAACATGATGATTAGATCACTATGTTGCATGAAAACAGAGGCACGAGAGCTACCATCTATGATGGGTTGGCAGTGGTGGATGAATTCTTGACCAAATTTGAGAGCGCAGTACCAGATTGATAGCAGTTTGATGCATTGAAATGGGCACTACGTGCAACACCCACACGAAGGTCGGGTACACATCAAGAAAATTTTTAGGACTGGCATAGATGTAGAAGGATGATATGCCTATGATTTGGAAGCCCTCAACTTTGAATGAGCGTCGGGTAGCCAGGACCGAGCAGCTTGGGCGCCCATCTGTGTCAATGGGTACAAACGTGTGTTGTGCAAACCTCACAAGGACACCCCAAACTAAGGGTTGAAAATTAGTACAAGATGCAGCAGTAGGAAAGATGACATGCACCACAAATGTTCCACATAGAAGCATTCAAGAAGGTATGCGGAATCCTAAACAAAGTTCACCAGGCGAGACAAACTAATTGGGACCTATGCGTACCAGCAGTCCAATGGGCCTATAGGGCCATGTCTAAAAACCTGAGTGTAGAGATGATCCTGAAGCTAAAGAGCGGAGTCAAGACCATAATTTTGAAGGAAAGGAATCCTCACACAATATCTCCCACTATTGGGATAGCACGCAAGAACCAGGATGAAGGAATTATGAAACTATGCAAGGGCGAACAGATGCATATATAGGAAGCCATTCGACAAAGGAACTTTAAGCTTCATGAACTCGAAGAAGATCGGGTATGACTAAGGAGGAAAAACATATTAATTGATGCGGAAATAAAAAACGTGGAAAACGAAATCGTGCAAGAATGTCGCATCAATAAAATGACATGATAAGATAGGGGAAACCATACTACCACATTAGAAGATTGCCACTGAAAATTTGTAGCTCTACTACCATGGCTGTGACTGTACCTTCCCAAATAGAGTAACCAGGGGAGCATACCACGTAAGTAGGAACGCGCGGCGGTGACTGCAACAAGGGTAACTAAGGGGTACCCACGGACCAGGCTGGAAGGTGAATTGTGTTGAAAATGCAACAATATGATGGATCTTAGTGAAAAGAAGTCGCCTTCACTAAGTGGGCCCACAGGCTATTATTGGTGCAAAGTCTATTTTTAGAATATGTCTATTTTTAGACATATGGATCATGGTCTATGAGTTGCAAGATGTTATTTATGGATGATTGGTCATGTTGGTAAAAATAGATGGACCTCTATTTTTAGACATATGGGCAAAGTCTATTTTTAGACTGCCAGTCTAAATATAGAACAGTCGAATATTATTAGCTCTTAATAATATTTGGACTATAACATTATCTTATCCTCTTGGAGCACTTCAGTTCGAGCTACGGATGTGGCACATGCAAATTCCAGAAGGAAATACATGTTTCTTATGGGTTACTTGAGCTATTGCATGAAGGACTTCAGTTAGAACTTCAGTGATTGAGTTCTATGGAGTTGATTGAGGAGTTGATGGAGTTGTGTTCAGTTTGACTTAGTTGAGCTAGTTGTATTTAGTCTCACTAACAAATACACTAGTGATGAGTGATGTGAATTACTTATTAATTAATTCACTAATTATTAACTCATGAATCAACTGAGGAATACATCAGTTAACTCAGTGCATGGACAGTTCAGTGGAGACAAGTGTTAGAGATGAGTGAAAGGGCAAGACAACTGTCAGTTGTGACTAT
>APFE031468021.1:109892-136515 GCA_000404065.3 Pinus taeda | reverse complement strand
GAGGAGTATTGTACTATGTATTTTTACATGTTCTCAATCAATATAATATACAGATAGTTGAGGGGTTTTCAGTTGTATGCTTTCCCTAGTACATACTGTGTTGATATGTGTGATTGATGTTTCAATGTGCACATGCAATTGTTTCTTAGTTCCGCAAAATTGATGATCAACGTAGAGGAGGTTATGTATTATGCATGATTCTACAAATAGTGTATAATCAGGATAATCTCTGTGAATAAGTGTCATATTATTCAAAATTTCTATAAATTGAAGCTTTGCACAGGTAGTGCAACCACCTAACTATCCGTAGGGAGCACAACCTCAGCACTCTAAGTAGTTGAAAGAGAGTGCAAGACTATAAAAGAGTCTATACGGGAGATGCACGATAAGAAGGTCGTGCGTAGGATCAATATGTCACAAGGGTCACGCCCATGCATAGGGGCTGAGCTACTATGCGGGTAGGCTAGGAAGTGACCGTTGGTGTCACTGTTCATGACAAGATGTCCAATTTAAGACTATGAGGAGCGGGTAGTGGGCAATTAAGTCACGCAGTCAGAACTAGATTTGGGATGACCTACCACCAATCTAGCATTAATGGGTTGAATCTAGGGGGAACAGTCGAATTTGAATTCAAAAAGGCCTATAAATCACAGAGGGTTATCCACCAAACAACCCTTAGCATTTTGAGAATTCAATTGTTGCACTATCAAGTGGGTATGGGCCTTATGAATTTGGAGGCTTTGAAAGCAAGTTCAGTGTTTGAGACATTCCTGAAGGAGATGCAAGGCTTCCTGAATAGAATGATGTTGACAACTGAGGAAACTACGTAGAGCCCTATACTGCTCTTGGGGTATGCACTAGAAATTCCAAAATTGCCCCAGACACCGAAACCCAGAAAGGATCCATAGGTAGTAGGACCAGTCTGCATGTCTCCTAGAAATCTACGGTGTGGTAAACTATCTATGGAAGACAAGGGCAAGAGTGTTAATCTTGAGATAGATGATGAGGAGGAGGATCTCCAGGCTTCCGTAGAAGAAATTGAGGTGGATGAAGAAATGGAGGAAGACATTCTACCATTGTGCGCTACAGTAAAGCTACCCAAGTGTGTCCCTCTTTGGAGAGGGAAAGCAAAAGTACCCAAGGATTTGGATACCATTAAGAGCGTACTCCAAACCCCGCTCCTCCTAGATGGAATTCTATTTGAAGGTTCAGTTCTGGGCCGCGTGCCCACGATGAAATTTGAATATTGGGACCTCGTTGACAGTGAAAAGTTCCCATATTTGGAGATTAGCAAACTCATGAAACAGAGCAAGGAGGGGTCAGTTACAGCGCTAGAGCTTCGGAAATGGCTGTGAAGTGTGGATAAGGTTGGGCTACTCCACCTATTATGGATTCCACACTTTCACCGACCACCGATCACGATCTTTGTCATTAGGAAACTACTTTTCCTGGTGCACGATGGGTACTTGTGGCTGGAGGATCCTATTCCCATCATGGAGGAGCTTATTCATAGGATTTCTCAACTTCCCTCTATGGGAAGGGACCCCATGGAAATAGCTCATAAAAGCGGAGATTTGGTGCTCATAAAGACCATGAAGAAGAAATACAAGCTGGAAAATAAGCAGAGAAGCTACGTAATTAGTAGCATTCAAGACAAAGGTGTGCAGGTAGCCACCTAGTTGCTAGCGGGGAGAGTAATGATAAAATTTCGCAGCAACGAGGTACCAATGATGGTCGTTGCACTGGCCGAAAAATGAGCGGAGATGGTCCAATTCAACTGGGCCTAATTCCTCTATGAGGAATTCCTAACCAACTGCGAAGAAGTTCATGAGCAGGGAAAGACCTTCCACTACGCGTGGTTTCTCTTGTCTATCTTATTGGTGACAGGGGAACTACCTGAGGACAGCCGGTTCCCTCCCCTTGAATAGGACCTGCCAGAGGCGGCAAAATATGCGTCACTCTGGACGACAAGAACACCATGAGAATCCGCGAGATCTTCTGGGTGCTCTTGGAGGAGAGCATCTAAATGTGGATCAACAAAAGGTCGTGCCTATCCACCATAGTGTATGGCAGTTTGCGAACCTTTGCAGACTTCAAGGTGGATATGCATATGCAAAATGTGTATATTAAGGAGCTCAAGGATCTGGTGTAGACTTGGACCAAAATTCCTTTCATCACGATTGATGATGTTGTTTTCACTATGCTCGACTCATGGCCACCCGAGTGGTATGCCTCGGATCTAGCAGCGCATGATGAGACAACGATACAAAAACAGAAGGATGCCACCAAGTTGCTGGCATAGCAGAAGCACAATGAGCAGTTGGTTGAGGAGGTAAGGGCTTTCCGTGAGGCCGTGAAGGTCATTGAAGAAGCAACAACAACACCAGAAACAAGGGCCACCATGACATAGGAGGAAGGAGGCCCAGACCTGACCACGGGACAGGGGACAAAGGACACAGCAGAAGGTGTTGACCCAAGCATGATGTCTACATAACTGAAATGTCAGCGCGGAAAGGAGTGAATAGGCCCACAGAAGAAGACCAAGGCCTCCAAACTGGATGGCGAACCCATTACACTAACAAGGGATGACCTATATGACATCAATGGCACAGTTCGCAAGGTCACTAGGGTATCACTCTAGGAAGTGATGACAGAGCAGGAGAATGTGTTGGGGGCCCTCAGGGTGCATATACAACAACTTTAGGTATGATCCCCATAGGAGGGAACTGTAGCCACCTACAATGTTGCAGGTACATCGTTAAAAGAGAAGTTGATATGGGCCAAAATAGCTAACACTGTTGCATTGTCCGCAAGAGCATTGATAGCGGACATCATGGAAGACAGAGCTACGACGGGGCAGATCAAGGGACTTCGCCTAAACTTGGCTACCCTTCCACAGGATATATTATACCAGATACAAGACAGAGTGACAGCAGAACTCCGCGTGAGGGAAGGATACATGGTGCAAATGCTCAATGAATAGCAAGACAACATTAAGTAGCTTAGTATACAATGCAATGACGTGCTGGTGCAAAATCAATAGTTGGAGAAGATAGTAGAGGAAGCATGTTTCCACGCTCTAGAGTTAGAGATTGTGATTGAGCTACCAGTTAGAATGTGAATTCACAGATTGGCTAGTGGATTCCGTGAAGAAAAGGAGGAAGCAACGAGGATACAGTTGGACCTCAACTTCTAGATTGCCTAACTGTGATTAAAGGTGCAGTCATCCATGCCCCTGAAAGTTAGGGAACAGTGCGCTGATGCTATCCAAAAAGGGCTGGAGGAAATAGGATTGGCAGTGCAAACCTATATGGGTATGCTGGAAGAATCCTTCGCAGTCCTCACTTCCTTACAGGGGGACCTCACCATACAGTGCTTGGAAACAGAGGTGTAGGAGCTTCAAGAACAGTATGATAGTGTGCACAGAATGGTGCAAATAGTTGTCTTGACCCAACGGCTGGCGAAGCTGCAACAAGCAAAGGCATTGAAGGAACAGGTGGATGTCGCACGACAGAAAGAAGCAGTACTTAAAGTACATGTCCAGCCTTGGGTTGATGAGGCTTTCCACATCATGGTCGATATCAAACGAAAGCTTTCACGAATGAAGGTGATGGATGCTTTAAGATAAGAATTTTCCCTTGAAATCAAGCATTCGGTGGAAAGAGCAGATCATATCTAGGAGACGATAGAACAATGCGCTGAGGAACTTCACACAGCATAGACACAGTTGGAGGGGCTTTGTGCCAAGATTGCCGCACCAACAGAGTGACTCAGGATGAGTCACAATGATTGTGTTGGGGCCCTTTTGGGCATGGGATCCCCTGCAGTAGGTTTTGGGGCTTAAAGCCCACGTTTTGGTCAATTGTATTGTAAGACTTCATGAAGTACGGGCGCGAAGCACAAAAGTCTAGGATGAGTCATAGGGTTGTCCACCCTAAGAATTGTAGAATAATGTAAACTTGTGTCAGCCTACCCATGGTCTATGGACCATGGGATTGTATAAATAGAGTGAGGCTCTAAGTGTAAAGATAGTTTTTGTAAGCAAGAAAGTAATAGATAGATGTGAAGACATGGTTAGAGCATAAAGGGAAAGTTGAAGTGTACTGGGTCATAATAGTATAAAGAGGCTTTGCAGTTGAGTGCGTAGACCCCTGTAGCTGAGTGCGCAGGGAAGAGTCGGGTTTGTAAATGGGATTGTACTTGAAAAGGAATACTATTAAAGATAAGTTTGATTTGGAATATTGTGTATCTATGCTTCTAATTATCTTTATGTATTTATATTGTTTATGATTATGCGCACTTACCTGAATGTTGAATGAAGTGATAAGAATATTGGGCTCTCAAAAGTTAAGTTGATCACTAATATTATAGCACAGTAAGAATAGATATTAGGGTAGTACTTTCTTCGTTCCCTTAGAGAGGTGCGCGTAGATAGTGGCGCAAGTCACGAAGGATAGAGAGTTGCGCATAATAGTGCAAGCACACAAGTTCGGACCGAAAACCTATAGAAACTTCATCAAGACATCCCTAGGGTGTGGAAACCTAGTTTCGGCACCCTCCCATACTACTTCAGGTGAGACCTCAGTCCGTGCTCCGCGGACTATTGCCGAAAGTTCCAGTAGTACCAGAATTTGCTTGGCTAAATCACTTACAAGCTTGGGTCAGGCCCCACTAAGCCAACACTTGGTAAGGGGCTCCACTCCCTCAGTGTCTATGTCATCGGTGCCCTATCCTTCCTTAGCCTCCAAATTAACAACCTTCTTAGTTTGTTTGTCTTTCCTCTATTTTTAAGTGGAAAAATGTTTCCTGGGCAATTTGTGGACTGCCAATGTCTTCTTCTACTTATCCTTCTTTGGCTTCTAGGTTTCTTTAACAAGGGTAAGCTTTGGCCTAGGTGACCTTGGTGCCATAGGCATAGGAACTAGAGCTTCCATAATCACTACCTCTGGAGCAGCTCCTTCAAACGTGACATCTCCCTTAGTGCTCACAGTCTTAGCAAGGCTTGGTCCTAACATGGTTTCAAGGATGAAATGTTGACTCAACTCCAGTAAATTAGAAAATGTAGGGCTCATGACCAAATCCTCAAAAAATAAGCGGTTCATAAGCAACATAAAATACAACTCAAAAACTCCAAGGGTGAAAAATGTTCTCTATTGGACTGACACGCGTAAATTATAGGGGTTTCTGAATTCAAATCCAATCATTCCCCCCAAAATTCAATCATTAATACTGCTTTGGTGGTGGATCTTCAAAGATTTTGGCTTTAAATGTCGCCAACCCACTACTTTTAACTATCTTTTGGCTGTCAAATAATGAAAAGTGACCCCAACAGTCACTTTCTTACTCTCCTGCATGACACATCCATCCATAGCACAGCTTCCTGCGCGTAGCTTCTTATATTGCAACATCACCATTTTCCATGCAGTCCATGTGCCGCGTAGTCCTCCAATCCTGGAAGTGTATTTATAGTCCTGTACTCCCTTACAACTACCTAGAGCACTAATATTGTCCTACTGTCATATAGTCATTGATCTGAATCCACTATATATGGATTCAATCAACTTATATTCACCCTTCCCAAAAAGGGTTATCCATTCAGCTTTGTGAGCTATACTGTGCCTCCATCTATAGTCTCTTTGATAACATATGTCTCAAGCTAGTGCATCTTGAATTTCCTCGGTTGATTGTGCCATGATTTTTCTTGTTCCTTTTGTACTTGTTGATGGAATCCAATCAAGAATCTGTATTCTTCAAGATCCATCAGTTGCGCGAGCCGTTCTTCCAAGGCTTCATGATCTTCCATACCTGTCAAAGTTGTTGTGCATATACTAGGCACAATATATTCCATAGGCATCACAAATTCTACACCATAGACCAATCTAAAAGGTGGTTGTCTAATCATTTTTTTCCAAGTAGTCTTGTACCTCCATAGCACTGTAGGTACGTGCACGTCCCGGTCATTCTGCTGCATGTTACAAATCTTCATTAGTGCATTCTCCAAACTATTATTGAAGGCCTCTACTGTTCCATTAGCTTGGGGATGATACAAGGTGCTCTTCTGATGATAGACCTAGAACTCCTCATTCAACATGCTGATTGTCTCATTTAGGAGGTGCGTATTGCGATCACTCATCAACACCTTTGGGTAGCCAAACCTGGTTAACACATATTCAAACAAAAACTTTGTTGTGGTAGCCCTTGTGCAATATCTAACCGGTTGTGCCTCCACCCATCTGGTTAGATACTCCATCACGGTGATGATATAGCGTGCACCTATCTTCTTTCCTAGGGGATGAATTGGCCCAATGAAATCAATTCCCATTTTTCAAATGGATGCAACGATACTCGAGGATTAGCAGCAACTTGTCCCTTCGTGATGGTCTACCTATTTGTTGACATGCATCACATGCCCTACACTATGCTTTAGAATATTTATGCAACGTAGGCCACCATAACCCTGGGCGCAAAATATTTTGTGTTGTCACATTTCCTGCATAATTTCCTCCCATAGCCCCTCCATGAGCTTCAGTGAGGATTTTATTCCACTCAAAATCTAGCACATATCATCGCAATATCTCATCTACCACCATTTTATACAAATTTCCTGCAATCACCGATAAATATGACACGTATACTACTAGTTTCTTCATTTGCTGACTTGTATACCCCTCTGGTGCCATCCTTGTAATTAAGAAGTGAATAATATCTCAAATTAGTTATTTGCTACACGAACCAAGAAGAGTTTATTATCAGCCAACCATTCCTCCAATTTAGTAGGCTCTTGTCCTGTTTCGATCCGCGATAGATAGTTAGGTCTTGCATTCAACCTTCTTGGCTTCACAATCACCTCAAAGTCATACTTCTGGAATAGCAACAACCATCGGCAAATCTTTCCCCCCAACATAGGCTTATTGACAAGGTATTTCAAGGCAAAATGATCCGTGTACATTTTGAAATGTCTTCCCAACAAGTAGTGCCTGAACTTTTGAAGTGTGTATACCATATCTAATCCTTCACACTCTGTCATTAAGTAATTCTTCTCAGCCTTTGATAATTTCTTGCTCGTAAAGGCTATAGGGTGGTCCATATCTCCTTCGTCAGCTTGTGTTAGCATTTCTCCCAACGCGATGCAAGAGGCATCGACATGTACATGGAATTCCTTCTTCCAATCCAGGAAGACCAAAATCAACATAGTGACCTTCTTCTCCTTAAAAACATCTAAAATACATTGGCATTCTTTGTCCCAATAGAATGTAGCATCCTTCTTCAACAATTTTTCCATGGGCACGGTAATCTGAGCATAAGCCTTTATGAACTTCCTGTAATATCCAATATGGCCAAACATTGCACGCAACTATTTGAAACATCTTTGGGCCTCCAAATTCACTGTTACCATGATCTTGGAAGGGTCCACCATCAACCCTTGCTTGCACACCACATGACCCAGTGAGATCCCAAATGGGACACAAAATAGACACTTCTTCAAATTCAACATGATCTGGTATCTGCAGCATGTATCTAGAATCAGGCAAAAATTTGCTACATGGTGTTTTACTAAATCGAACACAATCCAGTCATCAAAATAAAACTCCAAGAACTTATGAATGAACTCCTTAAACTTCGTGGCTACTACACGAGAGAATATCACAGGAGCATTCTTAAGTCCAAACAACATTACAGTTTACTCGAAACAACCCCATTCCATCACGAAGATTATTTTTCTCCTATCCTCTGGTGTGATATTGATCTAATGGTACCCAGAAAAACCATCAGTGAATGAGTAGGCCTCCTGCCCTCCAACATTTTCCAATACCTCATCAGTAAACAGTGTTGGAAAAGGATCATGGACACGCACATCATTAAGCTTCCTTAGATCTACATAAATTTGTATTTCTCCCTTTTGTTTCTTCTCTTGAACCACCATCAATCTCACGCAATCATATTCTTCCACAGGTTCAATGATGTCTGCTTCTAGCATCTTATCCAACTCTAAGCAAACCTTTTCCTTGTATTTGGGATTAATGCTATATGGCCTCTACTTAATAGGCTTTGCGTCTAGTTTCAAAGTGATTTTCATCACACCCAAGTCACCTATGATGCCCTTCAATTTTGAAAGATTTGTAGGAAAAATGTCTTGATACTTACGGAGTAACTTAGAAACTTTATCCACTGTGGAATAATCCTATTAATACCCAATCTTCACAAATTTTGGCTCTGCTTTAGTACCAATGTTCACTTGCTTGGTTTTCAACAGCGCGATGATGTCCGGGTTTTATCTTTGTGGACTTTAAACTTCATGATGGCCTTCAGCTTTTGGAATATTAATATTTCTTGGATCTTCATCCTCCCACTCAGCAGTCACATTATATCATTCCATTGCATGGCACAATTGGGTGCTCCAATCTGGCTGAACCAACATGAAAGTTTCTTGTATAATTTTGAAAATCATTTCCTTAATCTCCTGCAGAGCTTCATCAATTCTCTCGAACCCATATTCAATTCTGAAGGTCATTAGGAATCATTCCCTTAACATATCCCACTCTACATTGCCATGGAAGAGCTCCATTTGTAGAAACCAATTCAAAGGAATGGTATCCAAAGTATGAGAGAATAAGTGCATCCACTCTGGTTGTGACTCTATTCCATAAGCTTTATTCCACTTCACTAAATGATCACGCAGATCATTCCTCCCATCATATTTCTTAGTAATTTGAATTTTAGGATGACCAAATCATAACCTCATAAACCTTCTATAATATCTCCATTCATCAAAGTTGTCCTTGTGCATACCCCACCATCATGCAGTCGTAGCGAATAGTGCCAAATTCAGTGCTTGGAAGCGATGATCCTCAAGGACTTCTCTTTCAAAGGCATCCAATAAATTATCTACACTAGTTAAGCCATCATAATAAGGTAATTTTATTACCTGCAATGACACATAGCACAACAATTTATTCATCATGTTGCAGTGCACCGTAGATACTTCATGCAACCTATTTTGTGAGTGCTCTAATTCTTGATCTAAATCGGAGGTGTAGGAACTTTCCTGGTCCCATGCAATCTGTCCATCAGTTGTTGGATTAATCCAGTCTTGATCTCATGCAGTTATTTCATAGATATGATCCAAGTCATCATCACTTTCTTCTTAGTTGTGGACTAATTTAGTATAGATTGGTCCTTCTGCAGGGTCCAATGGTACTACCACCCGAAGCGATTTCCTCTCAAATGACATTGTACTCTTTTTCAAGTTGATGACTCCATTCATATCTATGGCCTAGTCAATTCCAAGGAGTGAGGGGTATGGATTTCTTTCATCGACGATCTCTATTACTTCAAAATCATCCAGCGCGCTCGCACCTTCTATACCCATTGTTACTCCATGTAGTCATCCCATAGGAATGATCTTCTGCTAGTTTTCCATTCTAAGCTAGATTAGAGACCACTCTAGGGTACGTCTCCCCATTCGCTCCCATGATTTTTTATGAAAAACGTTAGCGCCAGACCCCAGATTGAGAATGACCTGGTCCATCTCGTATTCTCCTATCTGCACGGTAAGCCTCATCTCATACCCTGTTCTTACCTTATGTTTGTCGATTTTCCTAACCACACGATGTCCATTAGGGGAATTTTCTTTACCAGCACACTTGTTTATCGATTCCTGCAGGCCCTTCACAACTTTACTATCACGTAGAAGTTTCATGTAGGTCTCCAAGAATGTGATAAGAATAGAGGGAACAACCTTTGTAGGTGTTCTAGTTTTTGGTACTCTATTCTGACTTCCTGAGGTAGACACCTCAGTGAAGCTTTTGTTGGCCTCCATAAACATTTCCTTCACACACTCCAGATCGAGCTCATATTCCTTCTCTAGGGTCTTGCGGATGCATGCATCCTCTTTAGGATGTTTTCCCTTATCATCCCCAGTTGTTATCCTGCTTCTCAGTACGATATTCACATTTGCATCTTCCTCACGTGGTCTGGCTCTCATCATTTGTAAGTTCCGCATAGGTCGCTAAGGTTGCGCCTTCTTCTCCTGCATCTTGGATATGAACACAGGACATTCTTCTATAGTTTTTTCAAACTAGATGTAGTATTGATAGGATAGACGTGTTTGATTTTGACACTTCCACGTGTAGTGCCCTGGCATTCCACAATTATAACAAATAACTTGTCCGCGGCCTCTACCAAGTCCTCCTACCTAGGCCCTATCCCCTTCCTTTATAACCCCCATGCACTCCTCCTGCACCCTGATACAAAGGTCGAGTTTCTGCTTGCATTCGGTAGGTAGGCTTTATTTCCATGATTAGTTCATAGTTGTGAAAGTGGCACTCATCATGGCCCACCAATTTGCATAAATTGCAGAAAAACTGTTGCAACGTCTGAACAAAATTTTGAAGTAAATGGTAATTAGCCATTGTTTTTTTTCCATCCACCTAACAAATAGCACACCATAGTGCAGCCCCCTCACTTGGTCTTTTTGGAGCTTTCGGCCTCAAGGGAATTCATTCCCCTCATATGATATAGTTTGAAAATATGAGACAATTGTCTTTATCATTCCCCTGGCTCTTAAATTTCATGCACTAGACTTCCTAGTGCACCTCAGGTTTAGTCTCCTTGTCATTCTTCAAGCTCTGTAATTCCAAGAAGAGGTTCTACAACTGGGAGTGAATCTGTTTTACCCCTAAGGTTGCATCTTTCATGGGCGTTTCATGAATTCTCATCATGATTTCGAGGGCTTATGCCTGAGTTCCTATCTTCTGCTGCGATAGAGCAATCCTCAAGTGGGGCAGAAGCGAGGCTATAAACCACTCACGGTGTTGTACATCTGTAAGTTGCATATTAGCTTCCCAGATCACACATTTCCACCTTTGATCTAACTCACAAGGTGTTTCATCAACCCTCATCATGATTTCCTGAAATCCAACCATTGACTGCAAATCATACTTAGGCTTACTAAGCTCTTTGTTTAAAGCATCTTATTTTTTACTAGCATTGCTAAAGGATGATTAGCACAACACTTAATATACCATGTCGGTGTGTGATCTTGTAGGGCAGTAACTACTTATGCCTTCTTTATGTTATCATTAGTGATCTATTGCATGGTCCATACAACATTCACAACAAACTAGAATTGATATGTATCTTTGCTCCTGATGTCCTCGAAATTTCTTAGCCTGATTGAGTTCAACATGTTGAATGATGGTTGTGGTGGTGGAGGTGTGGGTGATGGGGTATGTTGTGGAGTTGAAGGTGGAGTGGAGTGGATGGATGATGTGTCCATTGAAAACCATGTCTTATTAGTTGGACAACACTCTGTAGTGAGGCTTGTACCATTCCCTTGCGTCGCTTGAAGGAGGTCAATCAACATACTATATTCAGGACCTTCTTTCTCTTGATTTTTAAAGAGTTTTCCACTTTGTGTAGCTCCAAACATCAAGGCAATGGAACAATATTTTTCTCACACAAGAGCATCTTAATCCAAGTATCCAAAGATCTCAGATAGTTACCTCGTGGTCCCTTGAAGAAGTGTCACTATGTTTCACTATAGTTGACTAAGGTATCAACCACGAACTATGTAACAAATCCTCCTATAATTCGATTGAGCCAATGGTCAACAACGCGTGTGATCTTGTCTTCAGATGCTTCCATATTTCGCACTACCTCTGGAGTCCACACTATTGGACCATCAAGCCTCCACCTTCCTTGGTCATCTGCTAACTTAGATATCCATTCGTATAGCTCGATCGAGAAGGTGGAGAAGAATTTTTTGTGTATCTTTGTATACAAATATTTGTCCAACCACTACTCCTTTGACAGGCACAAATTCCTATTCTCCTGCACCACAAATTTATGAATCTTTCTATCCAACCCTTCTCAATTTTTGTCTTGGTCATATTCGAGTGATGCATCATCACAAATCTCCTTAAGCAGATCCTGGTCCTGATAATGGAACCATTTATTGGCTTAGTGGGTCTTGACTCAGGTTCAAAGTTAATTGCACCAAAAAAAACCCTACACTACTGTCCCTTTTAGCATCAACTCATGTAGTGCAGGCTGAATTCTCACTCGAAGCCATGTGAGGGGATGATGGAACCAAGTCTCTGCATCCAGAGATCAGTGTGATGTCTTTTATTTCCCTAGATCTGCCTTCGCATAGATTTATAAGCCCCTAGGGCCCAGCCCTACAACTCCCTTTAAACGGCCTCTAGACCTTCACAAAGGTCTAGGATAGGTATTTACAGACCTTTAACAAATCAATCATCCAGTTACGCACATTAGAAGATACCCTTAGATCTGAGCTCACGCAAATTTACTTAAGTATTTAATAAACATAATAGAATGTATTATAATCTCCACAAAAGTACTTAACATGCATTGTGTATAGTTAATAAGACTTATCCCATAGAGTCACACATCAATAGATCAATATTTCATAAAGACATTATTCCATCACAACATACATTGCAAACATAAATAACAGAAGTAAATAGATAAACATAGAGATTTTTCAACAGTCTTCTTTATTGATCTTAAATATGGTATTATAGACTCAAAACTGCCTTGTGTACTCACCTGTAGGGGTTCGTGCACTCAACCGCAGAGCTTTTTCCCTTCTATATACCCACTGCTTACTTGCCCATTTTCCTCTCGCAGACATAGACATTCCTTAGACTCTCTAAGATACACCTATTTGTAGCTTTTTACATATAATCCCATGGTTTCCAGACCATGGGTGGATCTCGAAACCAACTTGACTTTACATAGAAAAGGGGCTAAAACCCCTTTTGACTCCTAACTATCTATGCGCTCCACATCCAACAATTGTGGAGACTTTACACCTTTTACCAAAATTTACATCAATACTTGGGCTTTTAACCCCAAAACTGACCTAGGGGACCCCATCCCAACAACGGTTACCTATATTTTCTAGAAATAGTGTCATTATTGTTAAAGAAAATTTTCGTCATTCTATGTTGGTTTTTAGTGTCATCATATTCCAAATGATCATTGATGAATCTCTTCTCTATATCATTAGAATAGAATTCAATCTCATGGTATAATATTCTTCCCAAATCTTCCCATTAAGGTATTAAGTATTGCAAAGCGTCCCATGATGCCTTTATGAAATATGGACAATGAAAAAAGGTGGTATATTAATGTTGAAAAATTTCAATGAAATGAAAAAGAAATGATATGTGTAACAAATCCAACCCCTGAATGTCGTATTAGGGATGTGGGATGTAACTAAACCTAACCTTCAATCTTTATTATGAATATGGGTTTATTAAATTTACTTTTTCTTTCGTCACCTCAAATCATAGTTCTAATACCAACATCTCCTTCTTGTTGAATTTTTTCCAACACTTTAAATTTCATCTCATTTTAAGTTCCAAGCACAAAATTATCCCATTTGAATCTCTATTGCTTAAGGATCACATCAACATACATATAGAATACATGACATCCCTTGTCTACAAATCACTCCCTCATTGGTCCTTTTCTGTTGAGATTCCATCATTACCAAACCACTCCCATATCAAAATATCTATAAAAAGTGCATTTTCCAAGTATCAGGTGTTATAATATCCTAATATGCTGATATGTCCATTTTTATCAAACTTTGAAAAGTGCATATGATGATATCCTAATACATTGGTATCTCGATATATTGATATTTGTATAGGTTGGTATCCTAATATACCATTGTGATAGCTCATCATGACACCTAAGCCTTTGACACCTAATCACTATCTGACATGTGGTGAATGATGATGTTTCCTCTAATATATGACAATTGATGACTTTGTGTTGACACATGTTAGTCATATTTACATAACTAGCATGCCAAACATGTTAAATTTGGGTGACATGTGTTTCACACATGGGATTTCCACATCATCCTTTTTGATATCTTCATGATATTATTCTTCAAAAACCATGGTACTATGATACCTAGTGTCAATAGCTAACAAGCTCATTAAATAGAGACAATTCCATTAAGTAATGACTATCGACCATAGTTGTGCCTTACTAGAGCTTCCCTGGGAAACATTTCTCTCAATATTTTCATGGCATAGTATTTCAATAAGCCTCCTATTCATTATCTCTAGGTCATAGCCCTTATGTTGGAAATGTGACAATAAGGTAAGGATGAGGCATTCAAATCCCTAAATTTCCATAGAATTTTTTGTTAAGGTGCTCTATCCCCATAATTCCTTGTATCATGAAACAAAAGGAACCCAAATTTCCTCCTAAGAAAGTATTAACCATGGAGAGAATTATCTCAAAAGCCGAAGAGATATTTTCGATAGGGCCTTGATATGAAAAAAAGACTCTTGATAATACAACATGTCCACTAGGCCACAACATCAACCAAAATTCTCCATTTTACTTCTAGTTACTAGGTCTTGCTTCCAAGAAGTCAAATAGGACTTTGTACACATTTTTCTCATTTTGAGGTCTCCAAGCCTCTCATTCCCTTTTGGGAAAATGTTGCCACTGGTTAGTAGTATACATTAGTATACATTATGGCTATTCCAAACCTTCATCTTGCCTCCAACAACTCCAATGTTCTTTAGTGAACTCATTCACATTTTCCATAAGATATTCTGAGAAGATTCTTTCTTTTGAGTATTTTCTTTTGAATTTAATGCTTATTTCCATGACTCTCACATCCACATGATTCACATGACCCCCTGATTACTTTATCTAGCTTAGAGCTTCTCAAATTTATAGCAAAACATACCATAGTCACTAGCCATTACTAGGATTAAAATTCGTTCAATCCCATGCTTAATGTTCCATTTACTTTCTAGTGATAACATGAAAGGAATAACATAGAAGCACATTAAGTATTGATTATGGAGTATATTATGAAAAAAAATTAAGTCAAATGTATCACTTGACATCATAAACATACATCAAATAGACCATATTTCCAACTATGAAGGCAAGCACATAAACATTGTACATTTCAACATTGATGATTTCTTTATTATTACGAGAATTTATAATACAAAGATGAAGCCCATGAGTATACTTAACTTATTACGGTCCTATGCTTTCTACGAATGATGAAGGGAAATTCATATTCCACCCTTCCATACGCTTAGATCCACTACAATATTTATTTTAGCTAGCCACCTGTTTTCACTGTGACAATGATCCTCCAAAAATTTACTAATGTCAATTTTAGGGCATACAATAATTGTTGTTTTAAACCCCTTGAGTCATCATGTTGTTTGATTCGTTGTTTGTATATTTTCTCCTAGTGTTACATCCTCCTAACTCAATGTTTCCTAAGCATCTTCACTTAACCATTAGAAGCTCTTGAGTTGGTTAGGTTATTGTTAGGTGAACTCATGATTTATCTTGACTTAGAAACTTTCCTTATCACCATGCACACACCCGAAAAACATTCAGAAAGCAAAAAAATGAAAGAAAAATAAAGAAAAACACTCACAAAAGAAAAAGTGCACTCCAAGTTTGTAAATACATCCACTCAACTTGAGCTTACTCCTTTGGACTGAAGGAGTGCTCCCTCCTTGAGCTCACTACATGTTGAACAAGTGTACCCTCCATGAGCACACTTCTTCGTGATGAAGATATGTTCCCTTCTTGGGAGACTGGATTTATCATCTTGTTGCATGTCGGTGCACTCCTAGAAAATAGGAGCCCACTTAAATTATTTTAACTAATCCTCTCATGTGACAAAAGATAGCAGTCATGCATGAATCATTTTTGCATGTAAACTTCTTTAAATCAACTCAGTTAATCATTCTTCTTGCATAGTCATTCCATCCGAGTTGGGTGCACAACTAGGAATCAAGAGTCTCTTCATCAAATAGTTCAACAACTAAGTTTTGTGTGTAGAGTATATTCATTGCATTTCATGATTTCACTACCATTATTTCTTTTCTTGCTGTCAATCCTCCTCCTTCTTCTTCTTCTTCTTCCTCTTCTTCTTCTTCTTCTTCTTCTTCTTATTCTTCTTCTTCTTCTTCTGCATTTTGTTTTCTTTTTTTCCTGTTTTTTTATGGTGTTTATACTAAATATTCATGCTGCAAGTGTTAATATACTATCGCATGCAGAAAATCTTCATCTTCTTCAAATCTTTCATATTCCACCATGAATGTGACAACAACTATATAACCTTGTGGATATTTCTTACACTCATTTCAATCACCAAGTCCTTCTATTTAAACTTCTTTGTAAACTTCCAATAGGTAGAGTGCACTTGTTGAGCTCGAAGCCTGATTAATCTCAAAAACTGTGCCCCGATTGATCAAGTTTTCATCTAGAGTGACGTTCTTCTCCACAGAGAACTGCACCCTCCTTTGAGTGCATGATCACTTCATGAAGAAATGAATCATATCCCTTCATCCCTTTGACATGCGATAGTGTGTTCTCTATTTTCTTGAGTGCAGGGGTGCATTGTCAAGGCTCGAAGACTTTCAAAACTCTTCATTTGTCCCTTTGGAGTGTGATAGTGTGACCTCCTTGTCTCGTTAAGAGAATGAGTGCACAGGGAAGACTTGAAGGCCCATCATCCCATCCCTTCGGCCCTTAAGAGTGTGCAAGTACACCATTGATGATTTTTTTCACTTGCTTGAGTGCACTGCAAAGCCTTGAATGACCCTATACATTCCTTCGTGCTTTGAAAGTGCACCTGCCTAGTTTGCATGCCCATACAAGAATGAATGCAAGTTATTTTATTCTATCATTCATATTTTTTCATGTTTTATAATCTGTGATGGTTCTTTGTACATGATTTATAAAATATTGCTACATAAGTAGATTGTTTTAAGCTAATATTTTCACTTTGAGTGTGTTTCCCCAAGCATTGTGTTTATGCTACAAGTATTGTTACCTTGTCATCATTTGTTGGATCCATGCCACCTCGTAAAGTAACCTCCAAAGAAATTTCAAAAATAAGAACTAATGGGCCCATATAATTTACAAATCCAAACATCCCCATATATGTAAACACACAATGCTTTATTAATAAGGATATGAAGGTCACATGGAGCAAAATATAGAACACAATCATGTAGGAAAAGTTCGCTGAGAAATTAGATGATTTTCACACATTCATCAACATTAAGAAGTTTAGGATACATAGGATCACATACAGGTTCGTAGCCATGCCATGTGCAGAGGTGATTGAATTGATCATTACACATAAGAATGACTCTCACCTTGTCCTTTGTAGTGAGAGTGGCAGTCAGCTTGCCACCTATTACGGTGAATACATGCAAACATATTATAAGATTCTCAAGCCCAATGACTTTCAAAATGATAACTTATACATGAGATGGGATACCCTTGATGTTATTAAATCATGTTGTCTAGAGCCTTCCAATTTTTTCCATCACCCATTTGCAGTCTATTGGTCAAAGATCCTTAGATATGTACATCAATACTTGATATCCATGTATTTTCGGTTGTATGGGCATAAAAAAGCTAAGGTATTTGATGAGAATTGGATATACAAGCCCAATAGAGTCGTGGCATGTGGAAGAAATTTCCTTTGGGTGGATATTTTATGATAACAGTTACAGCGTCAAGTAGGGCAGGCCAAAGTATCTTTAAGGGAGAATCAAGCATTAGAATTCTATGTGTCTACATTTTTGTTAGACAGAATGTGCACAATATGCGTTCCCAAAAATGAACTGGAACTCGACCCTTGAGTATAAGTTCACATTTTCTTCCACTATAGAGTGTTACCATAAAAAATCTTCAGAGACATATATGACAAATTATATAAACACTTCTTTGCAGTTATCTTTGACATGATTTTTCAGAGTGATCCTCCTTGCATGACTGATCAAGTAAATGAGTCACTTTGAGAAATCACAGAATGGTTTGTATCTCTCGAGGGTACATACATTAGGGGCTTTGGTTGTCAGATATCCCCTCATATTATGCCCTAATATGTGACTAACAAGGTGGTCATGCAAGAAGTTGAAAATTATTTGTACAAGGGAGTGTAAAAAATTCTTCACGAGAGGAAGAGAGCCCCTTGGCCTATCATTCTATTGAGTATCAGATTGTATGAGTTAAAAATCCACAAGGTGATAATAGAAAAGATATAGGAGCTGGACTACCTACACATAACCACTAAATACTTCAATGGATATGATCCCAGAAAAATTTCCAAGAAACATTGTCAAAGGATCTATCATAATACGGGGTACCCATCAATGTCCACCATAGAATAGGAGAACATAAATAACTGGTACAATGCCAATGTGAAGACACATCCAAAAAACGATACATGTTCACCCCAAGATCAACTAGCATAATACTTGCAAGTGCAGGAGGAGGAGGATATAACACCTCAAGCAAATATATAGCTCCCAAGAAAAGGATCAGCTATCCCTTGATAGGTGAGAATAGCAAGAAATGGAAATTCAATCCATTAAACTCAATATATATTGAACTACAGTATAATAGGAGAGAAGTAGAAGAAGAAGAGGAGAAAAGGAAGAAGGATGAGTTTCTTTGAAAGCAAGAAGAAGAAGAATAAGAGAGGAAAATGATAGAATAAAAGTAACAGAGGCAGTTCGAGGAGGATGAAGCAGTGCGGAGGCTAGAAGAAGCGAAATTTACTTAGGAGATGGAAGAAGAAGCATTGGAGGAAAATTATACCATCTATCCCATGGATGAGGAACCAAGCACCCCAGAGGAACCTCCCCTTATAGGTGGTCATCTTCCATTATAATAAATGGGGATCACACCTCCACCAACCAATGGATTCATGGATGTATCCAGTGTAATGTTTGATCAACT
Organism: Pinus taeda; assembly: GCA_000404065.3. Taxonomy (NCBI): domain Eukaryota; kingdom Viridiplantae; phylum Streptophyta; class Pinopsida; order Pinales; family Pinaceae; genus Pinus; species Pinus taeda. The sequence continues at coordinate 117,726 of APFE031468021.1, read as the reverse complement.
AAATAAGAGGATCGTTCAACACAAGAAGATACATTTCCTGAATGATCCTCAGAATATAGCATTAGTTTCCATAGAGAAGGTGATAACCTCCAATACTAGAAGGAATCCCAAAGTTATTATGACAGAAAATTTTTCATTCTCTACAATGATGGAAGATAATTCTGAGTACTTATTAAATGAGAATTCTAGGTGAAAAGAGAAATTGTTGTGGTGAAGCAACAAGTAGAACATCTCACACTAGATAATCAATAGTTTTCATCACAGAAATTCAGTTCCACTGAGTGGCAGTCAGCCATGTAGGAAGAATTGGGGCCAATTGAGGACACCATGGTGAAATTATATGATGATATGATTCTTCTATAGTAAGTGGTGTACCCTCTTGTTGGAATATAGAAGAAGGCGCAAGAAGTGGTGAAAATATTGAAGGTATCAAACATCACAATTAGTCATCTTTAGGAGTGGACTTCCAAGTATCCAAAAGCCCCACAACATTTGGAAAAGAAAGACAGAATTATCACAGAAATGGATAGAGTTCGGTTGAGACTCCACCAGAACTACATTCACCATGGAGAATAGTAAATTAGTACTATTTTTTCATATAATTATCTATACTATGCATTTGAGTTTCTAACACAAAATTATGGGATGCCTTCAATTCTTACACTTGAGGTAATCATAGGAAAGGAGATCATCTTCTCAGAGATCCAGCAATACATTGAGTAGATCAAGTAGAAAACAAAATAGGAAGGCTTGGAGGTAAGAAAATACATTACTCTGTAGGATGCCATTGCACCAATGAAAGCTCATATGAAGTTTTCATGGATTTGGAATAATGTACAGTCAAACTCCAAGAATATATTGTAATAGGCACTGGATGCCAAGATGTGCTATGATGGGGACTTTCCAGTATGGGTCAAAGACATATCCAGAGATTTTGGAGCTTGACATGGTTACATTATAACTAAGCTCCATGTAGAAGAAAATGATTTATCCATTTTATGAGTGTTTATTCCATTATCTTTTTTGTTTTATATGATCATCTTCTCATTTGTAATTTGTCTTATGTAATAAATTATATGTAATGAAGTCGAAGGGACACATGTAGAATGTGAATAGCCACGCATTGGAATGTAATGAGTCATGGATAGAATATGAATAGTCATAGAAGTCAACGATTCATGAGGAAGCTCCAAGTTCGTTGTTACTTATTATAAATAGCTCCTCATAACTCAAGGAAAAGGATTTTGGAAGGATTTAATTATAGAGGTATTTCCTTGGCTTCTCTTGTAACACATAGGAGATAGATTTTTTTTTGGAGAAGCAAGTCGTGGCTTCATGTTCCACTATTGGATACGGTGTTTCATTCATGTAGTAGTGTACTTGAGATCTTACACTTTTAATCAAAAGCTTAATGAGATGACACTTCTTCATACATGTACCGTAGATATAGTTGAACTATTATGGTTATGTTTATGGTATATGTTCTTTTAATCACATACTATGTTAATGGACTAATTAATTGCTTAGCTATAGATATTATTGAATGAGTGTTGTTGTTCTTTAAAAATTGTTGTTTATTATGTGGAGTAATATACATGTATTCAACAAGTATTTCTCTTTATCCCCGGGCCCCTTTTAGTATAATAATATTAATTTTATATTCAATGGCTCATTTCCCTCTCTAACCATGGAAGTCTCCCTCGTATACCTTACATTGAGTGTCTCACAAAGCTCACATTATTGCTACCCCAGAAAGTGTTGTGTTCTCTTGTCTCTGATTGTAACAAAGGAATATATTGAAAAACCATTCCAATGGTATTCGGACCGTATCACATGATGGGACTCCTACTCCAAACGTTTGTGAGGTCTAATTGGGACTTCACATTAGGGAGATTCCCTTACAATATTGGTGGCATCCAACACAATCAACATTTTTGGTGCTATAAGGAGGGCTAGATGACAAGTTCAGCCTATGAAGTCTGTTTTAATCTCTTACCTTTAATGGCTTCATCTCATGTCATAATCCTGAAGTGTTTTTCTGAAGATTTAAATCGTTTAATCCCCACATACTTCTTACATAACATGTCACATGTTAAATTCAATGACAAGGGTATGATAGCCATCCTTGATTACGTGATTGAATTCATCAATTTTATTTTAAGTGGAATTTATTATGAAGAGATCATCACACTATTATTCACCCTTACATTGGATGGTCGTGCAAAGAAATGGTGTTATTCTCTACCCATTGCTTCTATTACATATTTCAAGCATTTATTTAATGAGCTTCATTGCATATTTGAAAAGTATGAATTTCAAGATGTTATTAATGAAATAGATCAGCTTAAAATGGAACCCAATAAATCTCTTGATCATTTCACAAATCGATTAATTCATATTTTGTTACGAATTACCAAATGAGGATGTGGACTAGCAATTCTTAGATGAGAAATTTCATTTCTTAGTCTGGATGTTAAGGAAATATTTTGAATATGATTCATCATGTCCTCTTGATACAAAATAATTTCAACATCTCGAGGAGGAACCAGACTTGCCTTTTGTTCCATGTCCTCCTCTTTTTGATGTTCCATGTCCTCCTCTTTTTGATGTTCCATGTTTTAAACATCAATCGATCATTCAATCGGAAGGTCAATTAGTGGATGAAGAATTTATTTTTCTCTCTTGTATTTCCTTTGATGGTCATTCATCCAATCTTATGAATCAACCATATCCCAATCTTGATATTCCATAGTAAATATTTGTTAGGCACCTATACAACTAGTGTAACCCCTTATTGTTATTAGTACATCCCCCTTATTATATTGTTGTACCCATGTAGTCCCCATATTGTTATTATTGTGCCCCATAGAAGCCCACTATTATTATTATTGTGCCCTTACATTATTATTGTTATGTTGGCTCTGATTATATTATGACTCCTTAGACTCCTATATATAAAAAGGAGGTCTTGTCATTTGTATGATCCAAGAATTGTTCATTTGTGTAATGTAAACGAGGTTCCACCCTCATAGAGGCTTATTTCTAAGGCATTTATCTATTTTTTCTATCTTTTTGTGAGTTGGTTTCATAACAATATTTCACCTGTTAATCAAGTCGAACACTTGGATGACCATGACCCCGATCATTTTCTTTTCTCTAAATTATACGATCATGATTGATCAAGTGATATGGATGAATCATTGTTTTTATATGAAGATTTGGATTTGCAGCAATTCCAAATGGAGTCTAATGAAATGATTGTTGATTTTTTTTTTGGTATATCTCTATTTGACCAAGAAAATGATATGCTTATTATCGAAGATTTTTGTAGTAATATTGGAAATAAATATTCTTATGAATCTCATGATTTGAGTAATGGATCTTGTCTTGATAAGGCGTTGACTGTGTTTTCCAATATTGTTTATTAATCTTATCAGGATTCAAAGCTAAGTTAGGTGAGTAGGACACTTCAACCTATGTTAATAGTTACATAAAGTTCTTATCACCATGACAATATTTGTGATTTTGGTTAGGTTATGATTCTTTTGCATAAATGTATCATTCATGTCATCAAATGGAATGTGGAATATCTCCTATGGGATGCTTATTATATTCACATAAAATTCATCAACCCCTTGGGGAGGAAATTTAATTTTACTATCAAACTTCCACTACTACACCCCATCTTCAGTAAATTTGTAATCTGTAATGAATCCTTTTCATCATCCATATAAAAATCTCTCATGCATGACAACATGGGTTGTGGTGAACTTGATAATATTTCTTATGACATTGAATTGTCCTTGTTCAATTTTTCATCTCTATCTTTCTCTAAAGGTTGTTTCCAAGATCCCATTGTGGACTCAATAGAAGTCTCTTTTCACTCTAGACCCATGTCTCATGGATTGTACTTGCATGCTCTTCGTAAAGTCTTATATAGGCTGGGTAGTTTTTTTTTGTATGGGGTTTATAGCTTGAAAGAGAAATTGAGTATAATACACCATTGTGGTTGCACTTCCTGTTTTTGTCGATCAGTGGATATTTTTGTATAGTTTCCCTTATCCACTACACTACTTTCTATTTTGATTATCCACGATCATATCTTCTAGGTTAAAGATCAGGAGAAACTTCTTTGGTTGCATTGGAAGTTTCACATTACATTACCTAACCTTGTATTGTTTAGGCTAGGTTGGAATAGGTTTCATGTATTTAGGTGTACTTCATTCTTGTTGAGCGTTTTTCATCTTTCATGTTTCAATTTTATTTTTTTATGTTTGTTGGTCCTTGAATAAAGTAAGTTCTGATATTCGAGATGATATGTCGAATCTCTATGAATGACAAGTTGTAGTAACACAAAAACATTGACTTATCTGTTACATTCTTCCTTGATTTGGTTTATTAATTTTGAGTCAAAGATTTTTCAATAGAAAATATGATCCTTTATTTGAGGAGATGTAAGCAAACCATGAAGCCCACATCTATTTAACATTCCCATTCCTATGCTCAACCCTATAATGAATATGTGTGTTCCTTATTATCTATTAGTGTAGATGACCTGAACTTAAACAAGAATGTCATAAATTACATATATAATCATAAATACAGAGATGTACTAGAAATAACACTTCATTTCATTAATATCAAATACTAAAATATGCTTAAAAATAGAATGGAAATAAGACTAGCTCAGGCGATGGTAGCTTATCTCTAAGAAGAGATGTGGCAGCTACATGCCTCTGCACTGTGTTAAAATGAGTCTCAGAGGAATATTTTTTCTTCAGAAACAATGGAAAACCCTAAACATCCAAAAAACTAACCCTAGGAGATGAAGCGCCAAAACTATGGGCCCCATTTCGGTAAATTGGTATATCAACTTCTCAGGCTCGTAACTTTGGCATACGATCTCTGTTTAATGTGAAAAATACCTTGTTAGAAATATATCTCTAAGGAATACAAATTTAGAGTGGCCAACATCAGTCCAAAATCCACATTAGGCCTATTTTTCCCCAAAAAATGTCATTTAGGGCCTCAAAACGGCTACAGAAGTTTAAGACCTGAAAAACGACCAAAAATAGTTAATTGTGCTACAATTAAGGAGACAGAAAAACTAAAAGAGATAGTGGTGGGGGTCCAAGTAGAATAGGATGGTGGCCACCAACATCCACCTAGATTAGTCCTCCCCCCTTAGGAAGCAATGGTCCCCATTGCGTTGAGTGCCTCCATGAGATGGGGAAACTTCTGTTGAACTTGGTCCTTGGTGAGCCACTTGCCTTGGTGCGGGAGTTGGCTAGCTTTGACAACCTGATATAGTTGGATCTTCTACTGGTGAGTGTTCTTGATCTATATGTCCATAATCTGATCAGTTTTAGCATGTTCAGTTCAATTTGGCTTTAACTCTATTCTTGTGAGATGTTATGCAATGTCTAGTGTGTCGAGTAATGGTGGGAGGTATGTGCGAAGGTGGTCCATATTTAACACTGGGTGCAGTACAAAGAATGGAGGAATGCTGAGCTCAAATGCATTGTCTTCCATAACCTTGGTAATGGTGTAAGGACCATATTGGAGTGTTTTGAGCTTCTGATGGGCTTCGGTAAGGCGTTCTTTATGAAAATGCAACCAAACTTTGTCGCCCACCTAAAACTTATGTGGCACCCGATGTTAATCATGTCACTACTTGTACATGGCATTTTATTTCTCCAAGATGTCATGAACCTTCTGAAAGATGTTTTGGATGCGTTCAATAAATATGGTCGCTTTATCAACCTTTGACAATACATGTGTGGATTATGTCTGTGTAGTCGCATGAGGCATCACAACATTAATTAGGCACAATGGTTGAAATCCAAGACCCACTTGAAAGGGACTGTGACTATTCGAGCTATGGAGAGCTCTATTATAACTGTGTTGAACATAAGGAATACTATCATCCCAGGTTCATGGATGCTTGGATTTGTACATGCGAAGTATGTGCTCTATCATCCTATTGACGACCTCTGTCTAGCCATCAGTGTAGGGATGGAAGGAAATTGACTTGGTGAGATTGGTGTCCAACAGTGTCTAGAGGCTTAACCAGAATGTGATCAATAACTTTCCATCCCAATCTGATATAATGGTATATGGGATCCCAAAATGTACCTGTTAACACCCAGGTTGTTCTCTTTGACTCCCAAGAGAATACGGCCGGGGTAACCACTAACCAATCTTTGGGCTGCAGCTTCTAGCCCAGCTGCAGTCAGAGAGGGCTCTCTCTATTAAGTTTATCACTGCTTTCAGTGAAGGTTGTTTAGGCTAGTTGTGAGATGAGTTTTTTGGTTGTTTTTGTGTATTTGGTTGGGAGGATGCTTCTGATTCCTTTAAAGTACCTCAACAGGGAAGATTAATCCATTGGGCAATGGGGTCTAGGGGTGTTTTCTCTTGAAGTCTTGATTTTGGTGAGGAGGAAAGCTACAGGGCCTGTGTGCATTTATGGAACAAACTGTGAAATTTTGATAGTGATGCATATACAACTAGTAATGAGCAATGAAGATTTCGTTACTTTAGGCTGTATATCTGTGAAAGATGCATGTCATCTAAGAGCAATCACTTGAATTCTTAAAACAACAATGCACAGTAAGGATATGGCTTAAAGGTAGCATTCAAGAATTACACTTTAAACACTTTAGCAGAAGAAAACATACGAGGCAGTTCAGATTGAGCTCAGGGTAGTGAATGACTAAATCCTGAGGCTATCCTTTTTCTTTACTGTCTAGAGTTTTAAACACAGGGGAAACATGAGAAACAGGAAGTATGAACAACATATGGAATAACTGGAACATTTCATAAGAATGAAGCCATAGAAAACTTATGAGTCATGAAGGAAACATGGAATCCTGCAACTTTGAAGCCCAACACACCATCAGCAGACCAAAGAGAACACCTCATTGAAAGAAATCCCACTGCCTTTGTATTAAACTGTCTGAGAAATTTACAATATCAGAGTAGCAGAGAATATCTCAGAAAAGAAAAATCTTACATCCGGAGTCCAACCCCTCTAAACAAACGAGAGGGGGAATATATAGAAGTTTGTCTACAAAAAAATATCTCAGGAATGAGGTCATCTGAGGAAGAAATATCTATTACACTTGTACAGATAAAGCAGGTGAGAAGTTATTACAAGTATAAATGATAGTAAAAGCTTTTAAATGCTGTCAGAATGGCTTTTTGCCCTTTGAATACTGCGGACTTTAATCTGCGATGTTCTTCATGAATGAAGCATTAAAGTGTCTTACAGCTTTTGATTGTCTGTATCTTTCTTGACTCTGCCACCCGTACCTGCTGATGTTGTTGTTGATGCTGAGTACCTGTGCTGAGTTGGCTCAGTGTCTCTATGCTTTCTGTCGTGTCTTTGCCCACCTGTAAGTGTAATATTGACTGTATTGCTGCAAAAAATTGTTTTCTTTTTCACCCCTGATTCAAAAGTAGTTTTACCAAGTCCTGCCAATTATCTGGGTGAGGAAGCTGATGCTTCAAAATTAACCCTACGGTCTCATCAGCTTCAGTATACTTATAAAAATCTGGAGGTTTATCAAATAAATGTGCTACCTCATTTTTAATAAAAAACAAATTGTCTAACTTATTAAACAGAGCTTGTCCTGTCAATGGGCCTGCTGTAGATGACCCAGAAGCCTCAGCACTCTGCATGGCTGAAAAGGTGCTTAGCCTTTTGATATACTTCTCATAAGAGAGAAGCTTTCCTGATTCTTCTAGACTGGGGAGCCCTTTGTCTTGCAGTGCTGTGAACCTATTCTGGAACTTGGTTATATCTGCTTGCATGTCATGTACCCTTTTGTCCAAT
>APFE031468021.1:91052-103663 GCA_000404065.3 Pinus taeda | reverse complement strand
CATGGAAATTGAAAACATGGCATGATCCAGATTAGACTGTTGGACCATCCATCCAAAATTGAATTCTTATGAAAACTGATATAGACACTGCCTTCTTAGGAAAATATGAGATCTTTGCACTTGTCAAAGCTGAGCATATTTGGACCTTTGATATCCAATCATGAAATATGAAACCTATTGGTATAGGTATCCAACAGTACCCATAATCATTCAAATAATATTTTGGCAGTTTCCTCTACTGTGATACTCTTCTTACAGGTCGCCAATATAACCACCTTAGAAAATATGTCCACAAACACAGATACACAGACATTACCATGCTTGGTAGAAGGGAGGCCAGACATATAGTCCATGGATATGGATTCCCACTACTAGTTGGGAGTAGGCAGAGGAGTGTACAGGCCTTGCTTCTTGATGGTTGACTTAATGATGGTGAACATAGTGAAATATCGAATATATTTCCCAACATCCAGTGGGAGTTTGGGCCAATAAAAATACTTTTGTAGTACAACAACAATTGTTTCCACACCAAAGTGTTCAACAACCCGACTGTAGTGTGCCTCCAAAATTATCTTGGCACGCTTGCTTGAAGGAATATAAAGGCAGTCCAGGTAGCATAATAATGGTTATTGGAATTGGAAATCAATAAATTTCTCTCTAGCTACTAGCATCTAGTATGTGGAGGCGAATTTTGGATCATTTTTTGTATAGTTGCAGCCATATAGAGGTCTCATGTCCATAAGACTTAAGAACAATAGTCAGTGTTGCAACTGGGGGTCAGTTGAGGTAGTCTACAACATTATTGGCACTACCCTTTTTGAATTTAATGTTCAAGTGGAATTGTTGCAGATATGACGTAATTATTGTAAATATGTAGACCACTTTGGATGGTCATCGTTCTGTAGCTTTCCTTGTGTCTGTATAAACTGAAGAGGTTAGTTATCAATGTGGATGATCATCTCCTTCCCTAGAATGTAATGCTTACATTTCCGAAAAGTTTGCACGATGGAATACATATCTTTATCATAGGTTGGGTACTTATGAATTTTATCATATAGTGTCTCACTATGATATGCCACTAGATGCCTATGTGGGGTGAGGATTGCACTAATAGCATAGTCTAAGGTGTTTGCCTCAATTTCAAATGGTTGCTCCAGGTCTAGAAGTGTGAGTATTGGTGTAGAGCAGAGTTGGTACTTAAACTCAATGAACACCTTCTATTGGGACGCAAAACAGGAAAAAAATTCTTTCGCCCAACCCTTATTAATCTGACTCAAAGGCCAAGTGATATGGGAGAATCCCAACACGAACATCCGATAAAAAATTACAAGGCCTAAAAAGATGCAAAGCTTTGTTAGAGTGGTCAGGGCTAGCCAATCCAAAATGACATGGATCTTAGTCGAATACACATGCATGCCACACTCATCTATGATGTAACCCAAATATTGGACATGAATGATGCCAAAGGTGTATTTCTCCAAGTTGGCACACAATTTTCTCTACCAAAGGGTTTGAAGGACCTGTCGAATGTGTTGAAAGTGTTCTTCCCAACTCTTGCTAAAGATGAGGATGTCATATAGATAAACAACCACAAATGATTTGGTGAAGGGCCACAATATGTCATGCATTAGCCTCATAAAAGTAGCAGGGGCATTTTTCAACCCAAAGGGCATAACCAACCATTCAAAAAGGCCTTCGTTGGATTTGAAGATGGTCTTCCATACATCTTTGGTCTATATTGGTACCTAGTGATAGCCAGACTTCATATTGATCTTGTTGAAATAATTGACCCCCTTGAGTTGGTCCAAAAGTTCATCAATATGTGGGATTGGATATGTGTTCTTGACAATGATTTTGTTTAGTGTCTGATAATCACGATAAAGCCTCTAGGTCCCATCCTTCTTTTGTACTAGTACAATCGGGCTTCCACAAGGCAAGGAACATGATCCTAAGTTCCCTTTTTACAGAAACTTCTAGATTTGCAGCTTGATCTCTTCATTTTCCAGAACATAATGACGATATGGCGGCCCGTTGGGTTGAGATGCTCTGGGAGTTAGATCAATCGAACGCTTGACCTGACAATGTAAGGGTACCCGTGTGGGTGAGGAAAATATGTCCTTGTATTCTTATATTGTCATTATGATACACGTGTTGTCCTTGATGGAAACTCACTCACAGGTCTGTTCAAATTCGATAAAGGGAAATTCACATTGTAACAGGTCAATTCATAGGTAACAGGGCATTAGTACAAAAGAACACGAAGTTGGAATAAAGGTCTATTAATCAGAATCAAGAATTTGAAGGAAAAGGATGTTGTCATATAGTTTAAGTTGTTTACGCAGGTTCACCTTGTCAAATAAGCATATACATGCGGGTTAACAGAACAAAAAGGGTGTATACATATGCACACAATTTCACAAGAGGAAAAGCACGTATGGGTTGGAAAATCAAGGAAATTCAAGATTAAAGAATACCAAGGGTCAATACCATGGTATTAACCCACAATATTGAGTGGAGTAATAACTATTTTATCCCGTCCAAGAATACCACAAGTTCTAAGTGTTTTTTTGGTTTGAGGTATTGAGAAAGGCCAAAAACTATATAATGAGGAGAAGATTAAAGTGCCAAGTATGAAAGAAAAAGGGTTTCTTAGGAATACTTCTATTTGAAGTATATTTTATGTTGCAAGGGATATAATTATGATATAATCTAAAATATTGTGTGTACCTTGAATTAAATGTTGTTTCAGGATCATGAGACTTGAAATGACTTATCATTGAATGACCTAATATTGATTGGGCTATATTTGATTACTTACACATGTTTTATTCTTTAAATGCCTTGATTTGGGTATGTATGAAATATGGAATAACAACGCAGTTGTAAGTTAGTATTTGCAGATCTATACACTGGTTCATCTTGTTAAAGGCACGTATACACGCTGGTTCGAAGCTTCCAAGTAGCTTATACAAAATGATTGATCTCTCTCATCAGTGCCGCTATTTTACTATTTTCTGTCAATGATATCTTCTTCGATATGAAAGTAGAACTAAATGCATAAGGAGATTGAGTCTGATTTATTGATTGATTGAGTGAGAAGGGTGATCTTTATTGTTGACTATCTAGATCTTTGTAATTTGATCGTTGTTCAGAATGTTATTGGTTGATATAGATTTGGCTTAGACGTTTTATGTTTCAGTAGATTTGGAGGTATACGCAGGTTTGGTTAAAGGAAATAGCATATACATGCAAGTTGAGTTCATTAAAGAAGCATATGGATTCTAAAGTATGATTCTTGATGTTGCAGTTGGTTCTGAATGATGATGTAGGTTCCTTGGTTCAACAAATTGTTCTAGCTATAGTGATATGACTATTTAGATTGAGTGATTATTAGTTGATGTAGTTATTATTATAGAGTTTGAGCTTTAAAGTTTCTAATGGGTCCATTGTGAAAATTTGATGAAATGAGGCCTTCACATTGTGTTGTTGTATACCAGGACCATCCTATCTAAAAATTTATGAAACGTGGTCCCGGGAGGAAGAGAGAAAGTTGTAGCCTTCTATAGGTCGACACCTACGTACTAGTAAACATATCGGCTAGTACAAGAGCTAAGAGGTTGTATCTCCCTTCTAGCAGAAGCTAGAGAAAAAGAGAAGGTTGTAGCCTTCTACCGATGGGTCCCTGCGTGCTAGTATGAGTCTACACCAGTACAATATTGTAAACATATTTTCTTTATATTAAAAAGAAGACAGAGGCGATAACAGCGGGTGGGTTTTCTACCGCATTGGGTTTCCACCTTAAATATTGGTGTTCATGTGTGCTTCTTATGTGTGATGGTTTATTATGTTATTACTGCACATAGTTATTGTATAATAAAGTACTGGTTCACTGATTAAATATCAACGCATGATGAATTAATGCAATCTTAAATTCTCTAGGTATATGTTGGTTCCTTTAATCACAATTGCATGTACACGCAGTTCACTTCACTGAAGTAACATATATAAATATGATTGGGAAATGAAAAATTATTGAGTTGTAAATACTGATTCACCAGCCCTCTTAGTATTATTTCCAACAATTGGTATTAGAGTAGGTCCTTCAGAAGAAGCTTGATCTCTTGAAGGGAGATATTTCAAAATGAATAATAAAGAAAGCATGGGATCTATTAGACCACCAATCTTCAATGGGAACAACTTTGTGTATTGGAAAATAAGAACCAGAGCCTATCTTCAGTTGCTTGGAGCCGACGTTTGAGAAATTGTGGAAGGAGCATACCAATTTCTAGCAGAAATACCTACAGTTACAGCAGGTAATAAGTTATATGAAACCAATACCATAGCATTCAATACTTTATTGGGAAGTCCATTAGAATCATAATTCATCAAAGTCATGTAGCTCAAGACAGCCAAAGAGATATGGAACAAAACCATTCAAAGCTACGAAGGAGACTCCCAAGTAAAATGTGCTAAGTTCAAAACTCTCAGAATTCAGTATGAAACTCTTAAGATGCATAACAATGAAAATATTGCTAACTAATTTTTACAAGAAGATGAGATTATTAATTGTATGAAGAATCTGGGTGAAGAGATAAAGGAGGCTACTTTAGTAGAGAAAATTTTGAGATCTTTTTCTTCTAAATTTGTATCAAAAGTTTCTACCATAGAAGAAAAGAAGGATCTTCTATCTATTATTGTTCTTCAACTTCATGGAATTCTAACTATCTTTGAAATGAGGAAATGAGGTCCATCAGATATGAGAGAAGTCGCTTTCAAAGCTTCAGCAAAGGGAAAAGAAAAGGAAGAGCACAATGAATCAAGATATATTTCAGAAGAAGAAGATGAGGAAAACTTTTTCAAGAAGCTTCAATGGGGTTCCATAAGATTTAGAGGTAAGTGACCATTCAAATTATTTGCTTGTGGTAGAGTTGGCCATTATGCTGCAAAATGTCATCATAAAGATAATCATGAAAAATCAAAGAAATCTCCAAAATGCAGTAGAAAACATGTTGTTAATAGAAGAAATTACTATACTTATGAAGATAGTGATGGATTATCTAATAGTGACGAAGATGAAACTGAACAAGATTATAAACTACTCATGGCTTATGACAATGATGATTTTTTGGTTGCCTTAGAAGAGGAAGACTTACTTGAAGAAATCACTTAACTCAAAATTTGTTTGGAAGAAAAGAATATGATCATAGACATGTTGACACATCAACTCACCAAAAGAGAAAAGCATAATGAAAAACTAGAATGTGAAGTTGTTGGCCTAAGAAAAGAACTTGAGAACAAAAATTCTCTTAATATTATATTTTCTAAAGGATCAGAAAATTTAAATGAAATCATCAGGGTTCAATGTTCTACTCTTATAAAGGCTGACCTTCGATATATTGAAGAATCATCTCAATCACAAAAACTGTCAGCCTCCACCAGAAGCTATATTGATGCAGCAAACACCAGTGAATAGTATCTCAATCGTCAACAAAGGCCTAAAATTACTCATCAGGTAAATCATGCTCAATTTACTCCAAGGATGAACATCAATAGAAGCATCAACCAAAAGGTAAAAAATACCAAAAGATTCTATGATCACAAAAACTTCTTTAATGGAAAATTCTTTTCATGCCATAACTTTGGGCATAAGTCTGCTCAATGTGTTGCTTACAAAACGATCATGACTAGAGAAGCACAGAATCAAAGGAGTGTACCAGGAATCAAGAAAAGTTCTTATAATAAGTCTTATGCTCTTGAAGATGAAATTGAATGTTCATTTTGTAATAACTTCGGTCATGAAGAATCTGAATGTAGGAGAAAATTTCGGCCAAAACTTCAAAAGGAGAAAACAACATCAAATTCCAAGTTATGGAGAAAGAAGGAATTTCAATCAGAAATATGTGGCATAGATCTATTTGTATAAGGACAATAAAATCAGTGGTACATTGACAATGGATTCTCTAAACACATGAAAGGTGATGAAGAGAAACTTCATTCATATAATGCTTTAGAAAAAGAAAAGAATGTCTCCTCTAAAAATCACACACCAACTGTAATTAAAGGTAAAGGTTTTGTTTATTTGAAAGAAAAGGTTAAAGCTAGAAATGTCATGTATGTTGATGGTTTAAAACATAACTTGTTGAGTGTCAGTCAAATTTGCAATCAAGGAAATGAAGTTGTGTTTCGATCAAATGGATTTGTGGTTCGCGAGCTTGATATAGGAAGGACCGTAACCAAATGTACAAGAACTCTAAGCAATCTATACATTCTGAAAGGAGGAAAAATGAATGTTATCTAAGCAAAGCAGATGAAAAATGGGTATGGCACATAAGATTGGGGCATCTAAGATTTTCTCAAATAATAAAACATGTAGGCTCAAGGCGGTTCGTGATCTTCGAGATATCAACATCCTAGAAAATACCATTTTCAAACCATGTCAAGTCGGTAAGAAAACCAGAGTTCATTTCAATGAAAAAGAAGGATCAACAAGTAAGCCTCTTGAACTCACACATACTGATTTGTGTGGACCAACAAGGAAAAAAGGCACCCCATGGAGAAGAATACTTATTTATTCATTGATGATTTTTCTAGAATGTTTTGGATAGGTCTACTAAAGCATAAATATGAAGAATTTGAAAATTTTAAAGCCTTCAAAGCTTTACTTGAAAATTAATTAGATAAAAAAATCAAATGTCTCAAATCTGATCGAGGGGGAGAATTCATATCATATGATTTTTTTTTTTATTTTTTTGAATAACATGGAATAAAAAGGAAGTTCTTTGTTGCCATAACTCCTTAAAAAATGGCATAGTGGAAAGAAAGAACATAACAATTCAACAAATGCCTCGATCTATGCTTGATGAATCTGGAACTCTTGCCACCTTCTGCAATGAAGTTGCATTTACTGCCATGATTATTATCAACAAAGCTAATGTCTTGGTAAATAGTGATCAAAATCCATATGAACTTTAGGATGGAAAGCCTCTTATTTTAAAACACTTTAGAGTTATTGGAAGAAAATGTGTCATCAAAAAGACTGATGAAAAACTTGGTAAGTTTGAACCCAGAGCAAACGAAGGATTTATTCTTGGTTATTCATCTAGAAGTAAAGGATACAAATGTTATAACAAGAGACTTCAGAAAATTGTTGAATGCATTGATGTAGTAATTGATGAAGCATGTAGAAATCTGGAATAGATAAAGTCAACAAAGGATGATGACAATGAGGAAGACGATGAATGCTTTCCTGTATCAAATAAAAATGATATAGAGGAAGAAACCAATGAAGCATGAGAAGAAGATACAACTGACAAGGATCATCCAGAATCTCAAATTCTAGGAGGAAAAGGGTCTTGAGTACAAACAAGAAGAACTCTTACAAGAAATTTCAGTTATCTAGCATTACTATCCTCCATAGACCCACATATTGATAATGAAGATAACAAAGATGAATGTTTGATTAAGGAAATGAATTAAGAACTTGACCAAATTGAAATGAATGATACTTGGGAACTAGTTCATATACCTCTTGATAAAATTGCATAGGAACAAAATGGATATTCAAGAATAAATTGAATGAAAATGGAGAGGTTATTAGAAACAAAGCAAGACTGGTCTATAAAGGGTATGCTCAACAAGAAGGTATAGGCTTTGAATAAATATTTTTACCCATTGCCAGACTTGAAGCCATAAGAATGTTTATTGCTCTTTCAAGATTTCAGAAATTCAAAGTGTATCAAATGGATCTAAAAGCTACATTTCTTAATGGAGAGTTAGAAGAATAAGTTTATATAAAACAACTAGAAGGATTCATTCTAGGAAATGATGCAAAGCTTGTATGCAAGATCAAAAATGCTCTTTAAGGACTAGAACAAGCTCCAACGGCTTGGTATTATTGCCTTGACAAATATCTACAAAAAAAAGGGTTCACAAAAAGAGCTGTCGACAGCAAATTATACACCAAGATTGAGAATGATAAACTACTAATTATTGTTGTTTATGTTGATGATATCATCTTCGACAAAGATGAGGAATCTATGAGTCAGAACTTTGCTTCGGTTATGCAACAAGAATTTGAAATGTCCTTACTTGGTGAACTTACTTATTTTCTTGGTCTGCAAGTACAAAAAACAAAAGATGGAATTTTTCTTTGACAAACTACAAATCTCAAGAATATTCTGACGAAGTACGGAATTGAAGATTCTAAACTAGTATGTATTCCAATGGTAATAGGATGTAGTCTCAGTTCTAATGATGAATCACCTACAGTGAATCAACCAACATACAAATCTATGATTAGAGGTCTGCTCTATCTAATAGGTACCAGACCTGATATCATGCATGCAGTAGGAATTGTTGGAAGGTTCCAAGCAAATCCAAAGGAATCACATCTTCAGACTGTAAAAATAATATTCAAATGTCTTCAAAGAACTCAAGACTTTGGTCTATGGTATCCTAAATATACATATCTTACCCTTCATGCATATACAGATGTAAATTGGGCAAGAAATGTTGATGATCGAAAAAGCACTAGCGGAGGTGCATTCTATATGGGATCATGGTTAGTATCTTGGTTCAACAAGAAACAAAGTTCGATTGACTTACCTATAGATGAAGTGGAATATGTGGGTGCTGCATCTTACTACACAAAACTACTCTAGATGATGCAAACATTGCAAGACATTCAAATCACATGTTCTCCACCCATATCCATTTTATGTGATCAGTATTTCGAAAAATCTAGTCATGCACTCCAAGTCCAAGCACATACCCATTAAGTACCATTTTCTAAGAGAACAAGTGCTTAAACAAAAGGTTAAATTGGAGTATGTTCCCTCCAAAGAACAGGTTGCTGATATATTTACCAAACCACTTCCCAAAGAAACATTTGAATATATCATAAAAATGTTGGGAGTAGTTTCTACATCATCCTACTGTTAAATTCATTTTCAGAAGAAGGCCCCTATAGGAGAGTTTCGTAAAGGATAGTCATTTATATACCCGAGTTTCTGTTGCTGCAAGAGCGTATATGTTTTTCTGATAGAAAAATAGTGGGTCAAAATTTGTCATGGGTGCTTAGTCTAATATTGATGATTACAGTATGCTCATATGCTTTCTTCATTGATTTTTATATAACTGATGAAGATGCCTTGATGAATGATTTGTTGAAAATGCAAATGTAGCACAATTTCAGGGGGAGAATTAACCTTCACAAACATTATACATTGTTGGCATTATGGTTGCTAAGTTCAGATATGGTTTTAGATATTTCTATCAGTTGTCGCATATGACATGTAAAGATCTAGGGTGTAATATGTTTGCTTCTATCATGGTCTATTTTTGAATGATTCCTATTGGACATATGATGTAATTTGTATCCCCACTTTGCATGGGAAGGATTTTGTAATAATTTATATATTTCTTTTTTTTTTGTAAGCCGGGGAGTTACCATTTTCTATTAGCAAAATTGAAACCACTACAATCTTAAGGTGGTATCAACCCGCCCCGAGGGGAAACCAGGTTTATTGACCACCTATAGTTTTTGACTGCTAACCAAAAATAAAAGGTTTTCAAACTATCTTTCTAGGCTTTGTAAACATCAACCTTGTAACTGTTACTATTGACATATAACTGCAAGTAGAAAATAACATAGATCCTATACATAACTAAAGGAAACTAAGATTTGCACTTTCTAAATACTTCAAAAATACATGCCTTTCTTCATTGATTCCCAACATCTTATGGCTGCTCTTTCTCCTTCTTGATCACCAAGCCATTCGCCTCTAGCTGCTGTTGAATATCCTCCAACCTCTTGTCCTACATGAGTAGGGTGATCAGGATGTTCTTCAGCTCTTTCTTCAGGTTTGGGACCCCCTGTGCTAACTCAGCCATTTCCAAGGCTATCTGCTCGATAGCTTTGGCCATAAGTCTTTTCATTACCCAGTATAGGTGCAGGGACTGTTTATATAGTGTCATTCGTCCTCGGGAATGACCTGGATCCAACATGAGGTGCACCCAGTCCTCCATTTATTCCTCAGACTGTGACTGAATGGCCTCTTCCTCCCAGTGCTCGATTATCCTCCTGATTTTCGGGTTAGTCCTCTCATTGTAGGCTCTCTCGGCTATCTGAACCCTTGTCTCAATAGTCCTTCTTCCCTATCTCCCTGCCGCTTCCACGCTGGTCTCCCCGTCTTCTACTGTACCTTCTCGACAGCATCGACCCCACCTGCTTCTACCCTCTGCTACTCCCCGACTCCTCTGGTCTCCCCTGCCTCACCGACCTCGCCCTCGGCTCCGCCTGCCACTCGCTTCCTCAGCTTCCGGTTCCTGTCTCCCTTCAGCTTCCTCCCGCCCTCTTTTCGTGGTTCTATTTCCTGTAATTCTCTCATTTCAGCCGCGGTTACCATTTATCTATGCTGCCTTCTCAAATTCGGCTTCAACGTCTTTTCTCTCGCCCTCTGAAACATCATATACGGGTATATAAAATTGCTCTGTGTCCTCTGCCATTTTCCCTTTGCCTTTCGCATCCTGGTCCTCTCGCCCTTGGTTCCCATCTCCTGCTCTTCTTCTCATCCATCTACCTGTCGCCCTACTCCCTTCTGCTGCCATTATTTCCTCGCTTTTTTGCCTCTTTCGCCACGTCCCTGTTCCTTCTACTCGGCTCCTTGATCTTCCCTTTCTCCTGGCTGTATTCGAATGATTACCGCCACCCTCTCCTGTTTCTTTGCTTGCAGGTTCCCTCGTCCTACTTCGCCACCCTTTCTTCCTTATGCCTCCCCTCCGCATGCACTTATACCTTACCTCCCTTACCTCCTTGTTGTCCCATGCCTCCGCGCTATCATTCCCCTGTCTTGTGTCTGACGAACTGACATCTCCACCGTCGCCCTTCTGTACCCTGTTGTCCTTTCGCTCTGATCGGAGATCCTTCTCACCGATCCATTTGCTTGTGACAATCATTTCTTGAAACCCGTCTGCTCTGATCTGCCTGACACACCATCGCTCATTAATTACCCAGCCTGCCACCTTGCTCATCCCGATCAGGTGTCTTGTCCTCGTTCTTTCAAACTGTGGTTGCTTAATTATGGTCCTGGGTGATTATGTTTTTAAGTCCTCCCCAGCTGTGATCCACTTCCAATGATGGCAAACTCCTATCCAAACTACTGGTCACCTCTTTACTCCCCCAATTAGCCAAGAGGTCCGCAGCCCTGTTGCCATTACGTCTTACATGATTAATTATCTTGTAATCGATTATGTTTAATAGTAACGCTATATCTTGAATAATGCCCGTTGTCCTCCAGCTTTTTGCAACTTTCTCCCAACTCTTTCCATCCTTTAGTTTTCGTAGCATCCCCATCGTTATCTGCGAATCCCCTTCTATCTCCAGGTTCATATATCTGTTTCTCACTGCTATTCTCAGACCTTGGTGAACCGCCCAGAGTTCCGCTTCGTTGTTCGTCATCTCACCTCCCCATTCCGCGAAGACCCACCTTGTTTTTCCTTTGCCGTCTCTAAAGATACCTCCTAGGCCTGCTGGACCAAGGTTACCCTTTGATGCCCCATCAAAGTTCATTTTTACGAAATGCTCTCCAGGATATATGAATTGGTTGGGATTTTGAGCTTGAGGGTTACTTTTATTCTCTTTTCTGGGGTAGATCATGCTGAATTCTATATTTAATTTAGAAGCTATTCCTCCTTCTTCTTGGCTCATTCTCTAGTCCTCCTCTTCCCATGTCTCTGATAGAACAATTTCCTTGATCAATTTGCACACCTCCTCCCAAATTCTTTCAGGTTGATTGCTTTGACCCCTGAAAATCCTCCTGTTACGTTCTTTCCAGAGGAACCATATCGCAAAACCTACCAATAAGTTTCAAATTCTTCTAATTACTTTGCTGTGATATTGTCCTTTAACCCATTGCATTATGGTGTTCTGAATACTACTTGGTTCTCTCATTGTCTTTCCGAAGAGCGATCTGATCTTTTCCCATACGTTTCCTGCATACGGGCATTTATTTAGAATTTGCTCCTGGTTTTCCTCTTCTCTGCTGCATAGGCTACATCTCGATGGCCCATAATATCCTCTCTTCTGGATCTTATCCCAGGTTAGAATCCTTCCTTTACTAACCAGCCATGCGAATATTGTGATTTTCGGCCACCATTTTCCTTCCCAAATTATTCTCCAATCCATAGCATCATCTTCCCTTTCTTGTTTTGTTGTTAAGTAGTAGGCTTCCTTCACTATAAAAGTCCCTTTCATTGATCTTCCCCATCTAAGGATGTCCATTCCTGGTCGCGTTTTAATTTTTCTCAATTCTACTTCTTTAGTGTAGATTTTCTCCAGCTCTTGGTTTATATTTTCAAACCACTCCTCTGGTTTCCTCCAGGTCCTCCATATTCCACTGTTCCCTTCATTTTGCCAGTAGTCTCTAACATACTCCATACCTTCCCTCTTCGCTTTTTGTTGAATCTCTTGCAGGATTTGTATCTCTGACATTTTGTCTTTCTAATAATTTATATATTTCAATCATGTATAAATAATTGGTATATCTGCACTTGGTTGGGTGATTGATGTATGTATGAGTCATTGGTGATAGGAAGGTAATACTCACATGGTT
>APFE031468021.1:73576-91032 GCA_000404065.3 Pinus taeda | reverse complement strand
ATTTTGGTGTTGCTTGATATCTCAAACAAGTTCTACAGCTTGAAGTAATAAACACCAAAATGGTTTCCATCAAGTTCGACGGGTGAGATTGTTGGCGTTATGATACAGGTTTTGTCCTTGATGGGAACTCACTCACAGGTCTATTCAGATTTTATAAAGAGAAACTCACATTGTAACAGGTCAATTCAGAGGTAATAGGGCATTGGTACAGAAGAATAGGAAGTTGGAACAAAGGTTTACTAATTAGAATCAAGAAGTTGAAGGAAAAGGATGTTGTAAGGTAGTTTAAGCTATATATGTGGGTTCACCTTGTCAAAGTGACATATACATGTGAGTTAACAGAACAAAAAGGGCATATACGTATGCACACACTTTCAAAAGAGAAAAAGAGTGTATGGGTTGGAAAATGAAGGAAGTTCAAGATTAAAGAATACCAAGTGTCAATACCATGGTGTTAGCCCACAATATTGAGCAGAGTAATGAATATTTGATCTCGTCTAAGAATACCATAGGTTCTAAGTGTTGTTTTGGTTTGAAGTATTGAGAAAGGAAAAAAACTATATAAGGAGGAGAAGATCAAATGGTCAAGTGTGCAAGAAAAAGAGTTTCTCAAGAATACTTCTATAAGCAATATATTTTATGTTGCAAGGGTTATGATTATGATATAAACTGAAAGATTGTGTGCACCTTGAATTGAATGTTGGATCAAGATCATGAGACCTGAAATGACTTATCATTGAATGATCTAATATTGATTGGGCTATATTTGATTACTTATAGATGTTTTATTCTTTAAATGTCATGATCTGGGTATGTCTGAATTTTGGAATAGCAGCAAAGTTCTAAGTTAGTATTTACAGATCTATACACTGGTTCATCTTGGTGAAGGTGCATATACATGCTGGTTCGAAGCTTCCAAGTAGAATATACAAAAGAAAAGCCTATTTTTCAGAAATGACTAATATATCGGATCAATGTTGCTATTTTACTGCTCTCTGTCAATGATGTCTTCCTAGATCTAAAAGTAGAATTGAATGCCTAAGGATATTGAGTCTGATTGATTCACTGATTAGGTGAGAAGGGTGATCTTTACTACTGACTATCTATATCTCTGTAATTTGATAGTAGATGTTCAGAATATTAGTGGTTGATATAGATTTGATTCAGAAGTTTTATGTTTTAGTAGTTTTGGAGGTATATGGAGGTTTGGTTAAAGGAAGTAGCATATACACACAAGTTGATTTCATTAAATTAGTGTATTCATTGTGAAGTATGATTCTTGAGGTTGCATATGGTTGTGAACAATGATGCAGGTTTTTGGGTTCAACATAGTGTCCTGGCGACAATGGTTTGACTGTTTAGATTGACTGATTGTTGGTTGATATCGTTATTATTATATAGTTTGAGATTCAAAGTTTCTGATGTGTCCAGTGTAAAAATTTGATGAAACAAGGCCTTCATATTATGTTGTTGTGTACCAGGAGAATCCAGTCTGGAAATTTATGAAACGTGGTCCCTAGAGGAAGAGACAAGGTCGTATCCTTTTGTAGGCCGATGCCTATGTACTAGTATACATATCAGCTAGTACAACAGCTAGGGGGTTGTAGCTCCGTTCTAGTAGAAGCTGGAGAACAATAGATGGTTGTAGCATTTTGTAGGTGGGTGCCTGAGTACTCATATGATTCTACAACAATACAAGATTGTAAACATATTTTCTTTATATTAAAAATAAGACAAAGATGACAACATCAAGTTATGTTTCTCCCGCATTGGGGTTCCACCTTAAATCTTCATGTTCATGTGTGTTTCTTATGTGTGATGGTTTATTATGTTATTACTACACATAGTTAATATATAATAAAGCACTAATGCACTGATTAAAGATCAACACATGATGAATTAACTAAATCATTATTTCTTTGGGTATACGTTGGTCTCTTTAATCGCAGTTGTGTGCACATGCAAGTTCACTTCACTGAAGTAGCGTATATAAATATGACTGGGAAATGAAAAAATATTGCATTGTAAATATTGATTCAATCCCCCTCTCAATATTATTTCCTACATCTTTCAGAACCCTTCCCAGGGGCCATGGATGTGGCATGATCTTCCCCTTACTTTGAGAACAAATCAGATAGAAAAATTTCCCAGTCTAGGAGATGATCTTACTGCATTGCTTAGCGAAAATCAAAGAGATGGCAGTATGTGAGGCTATCTCTGGTATCCTACATAACTTACTACCCAAAGAAATAATAACAGAGCAGGGTCTAGACTCATTACATCATCCCCCTTTCACAAGTATGGTTTTCCTAATAATACATCACAAACATCAAGAGGAGCAACATCACACATTACCTCATCAGTGAACGAGTTCATGCTATAAGGAAGGTGACACTTCTGGATGACGTGGATGTCTTGTCATTGGTGAAGCCACTCGATGGTGTACAGTTATAGATGTGTTCTAGTTGATAGGCCTAACTGCTTCATGACCTCTACTGAAATGAGGTTCTTTTGGATCTCGCTATCGAAAATGAACTGTAGCGTAGAACCCTTCACCCACATCTATGAGTGGAATAGGTGTTCCCCCTCCTCTAGATCTTTAGGTTCAATCTTCTAGATCTTGGTGGTGGCCACAATGGCACTGGGTTCTGCATGAATGATCTGCTTCCCTTTTCCATTCCCCTTGTCAGGTTCTAACTTAGAGTTGGAACATACGTATGAATCAGAAGCCTTCAGCTCCACCACTAGTGACTTATTTACCCAACACTCACTTATGTTGTGAGTGGAGCTCTTATAGAACTCACACTATTTTCCTGTGTCTTTCTCTGTCATCATGGTGTTGTTCTTTGCTTGCGGCTTTAGTGTGTTATCCTAGGTCGCCCCACCTTGGCTTTGTCCATACCTTTTCCATTTGGGAGTGCCTTTCCCTTGCTTCAGATTCACATATCCAAAGTATCTCTTTTTGTATTTAAACTTATGCTTAATACTTACAGCATATCGATACACTATGATGATAAAGGAGATGTCCAAGAACTCCATCTCATCCTAGATGTACCTGTGCAGGTAGCCATGGTACTTGAGTACCAAATGTCTCTCAGAATCCTTGATACCTAACTTTGTGTGAATGGTATGAAAAACATTGGTAAATTTTGGCACGTCTTGGTACCTTACCCATCGTAACATGGTCCACTTTATGTATTTATCATCATAGTTCCCTACAGGGTAGTACTTCTTCTTGATGGTGTCTCGGAATGAATCCCAAGTGGGTGCGGCTAAAAATAGTGAGGGTGTAGTTTCATCCTTCTTCTCACTATATGTTTCCCACCATTCCTTGATGTGGGGGGCATCTTTGAGAATTTTAAAAGTAATCTTTTCGCGACTGGAAAAATCATGAACAGAAAAAGATCCTTCTAGCATATTTAACCATTTATCTACGACATTCACATCTATCTAACCCTCAAATTGTTGAAAATAATACTGAGAGGGGGGGTGAATCAGTATTATCTAGTCCTTTTACCAAATCTTCCTTATTTATACTTTGAATTATTTTTGCATATCAGTACCATAAAATAATGAGCATGACAAGAAAAACAGACAGCCACATCAAAGAACACCAGATATAAGGTGGAAACCCAATGTGGGTGAAAACCACCTGCTGCAATATGTCTCTATCTTCTTTCAAATTAGAAACTCCTTTTACAATGGGCTGTACTGGTGTAGTCCTTTACCAGTACGCAGGCTGCAACCTGCAGAGAGCTACAACTCTCTCTCGTTTTCCAGTCTCTCCTGGAAGGGAGCTACAACCCCCTACTTTTTCAAGGACCACTTTTCATAAATTTTCAAACTGGATCCATATACATCAAACGATCATCAAGTACATGTATTTTACATAGTCAGCTGCAGTAACCAGATCAGCAATAACAGAACTAAACCCAGAACACCTTTTCAACAGAAAAATTCAGTCAACAGAAGATCTTAAGACAGATACGCAGTTTTCCTTTCACTGGCCTGCGTCGCTATGCACTTCACCCTCTGCTTCTCTGCGTATACCCACAGAGTTCCTTCTGCTACACTGCGTGACCACGCACTGATTCTTCTACTGCGCTATGTAGAATACGCACCCAAATGCACTATCGCGCCACGTACTGCCACAGTAGGCACGCACCCAAAAGGAATATCGCGCCACGTATTGCCACAGTAAGCACGCACCTGAACCACTGCTGCTCTGCGTACCCACGCAGTTCTCCTGTTTCTACTATGTGTACCCACGTAGTCACCCTTCTTCTGCTCTGCGTACCTGCGCAGTTCGCCTTCTTCTATTCTGCGTACCCACGCAGAGGCACTGTTAAATGCCTGCGTACCTCAGATTAGGACCGAATTTGCAGATCACCAGTGTGCTACAGTTAGACGGATGCCCAGATCTTCGAGAGATCACCCTTCACAGATTCGCTTTCCACTTCACTTTCATATAGATCAAGCCTTTTGAAACAATAACCCAATATTTCAAATCTTAAGATATTCAACCCAAAAGCATACCCAAGCCAAATGATCTCCTTTGCTTTATATAGGCAATCTCTTCCTCAAATCAAGAATCATGGGGCTCAATAATAATAATCAAATAAAACAATACCACGGGCCAAAACCATGATAACACAATACCGTCGGCTAAATACCAAGGGTTAAACATAAGGAACCCCACGTGTGCGCGCTTTACTGCCTTGAAGTGTGTGCGCTGGGGGTACGCACCTCATGAATGGGTAACCTGCATGTCTGGACGCGGTCCCTGCACAGCGTACCTGTAGGTACGCATCTTCTGAACTGTTCTCTTGCGTACATTTTAATTTACATCATATTGAGAGCCTTGCCATGGGTGTTGCAATCAAGTACAACATCTGTAACATATAACCTCACCAGAAACATAATGCCAACACAAATATGGGGATGTCAAAGTTAAATTGTACCTTAAAGGGTTTGGTGTTTCTAGAGTAGTTGTTGGAAGGATATGCATCGCCCTTAGGTAGCCTCTAAAGGATCTAGGAAAAGTTATCCATCATCACATTCTTTTTCACTTGAGGGCTTCTTCAAGAAATATTTTGAAACCATCTCCTCCCCCCTTGTATTTCATCTCTTCCAACATGGGAGGCCATCGGGAATTTTGAGGCTAGTATTGCAAAGGTTAGAACCTTTTGATCCCTAACTCCTTATACCCTGATCTCGTTGGGGACATGTAAAGAAAAATAGAAAAAGGGCAGACCACTCTGATACCACTGATCCAAACTTAAATGGGAACACAACAAATTATAGATATAACCATAAATATAGATATGCAGTAGAAATAACACTTCATTTCATTAATATCAAATACTAAAATATGCTTACAAACATAATGGAAATAATATTAGCTTGGGCAATGGTAACTTATCTCTGAGAAGAGATACAGCTGCTACATGCCTCTAAACTGTGTTGCAATGAGGCTCGCAGGCCTATTTATTATTGATAAACAATGTGAACCATAAAAATCCAAAAACCTAACCCTAGGAGATGAAGCGCCAAAATTATGGGCCCCGTTTGGGTAAATTGGTATGTCAAATTCCCGGGGTTGTAACTTTCACATACAATATTTATCTAGTGCATAGAATACCTCGTTAGAAATATCTATCTAAGGGCTACAACTTTCAAGTGGTCAAAATCAATGAAAGACCCATCTTGGCCTCGGTTTTCCCAAAAAATATCGTTTAGGGCCTCAAAATGGCTCTGGAAGTTCAGTACCCCAAAAATTGCCAAAAATAGTAAATTGTGCTACAATTAAGAAAACTAAAAAACTGAAAGAGACAGTGGTAGGGGTCCTAGTGGAATAGGTAGGTGGCCACCAACATCCACCTGGATCAGTAGAGTAAGATAAGGGGAACATATTTAGCGAGCAAAGAATCAAAGGTATAAAATCTATCTTTGAGGGAGCAACCTTCTTTACACTCAACAAGTCAGGATCCCTCTTCCACCTAGAAAAATAATAAGTGCTTATGCACAGTCCTATGAAAATGAAAGAAAAAAATATAAAGGGTGAAAGAAGAGAAAGACTTGTTGTTGAAGTGACTCCATCAAGGTATTATCCAAGTCAGTTGGTAGCGGAGCAATGCTAGAGATGTAAAACACATACTCTGATTGTCTTAAATTTTCCATAATATATTACCCTTACATCAACAAGATAATGATACAACTTGTAATATTACTTTTTTACATTGATTAATGGAGGAGGGAAGACTATATCACTAATCAAGTAAGAATGGGGAGCTAAGTTAACCCACTAAATACTTCTTGAAGAAATGAGACTTTGCACTTACAATGAAACAGTTTTAGAGAATTGAGGGTTCTCCAAGTGTTTTTGCTATGACAATGATCCTTTGAATGTTTCCATATGTTAATTTTGGAACCTATAATAATTTTCATTTCAAGCCTTGACTTTTCATGTTGTTTAATTTGGTGTTTATGTATTTTCTCCTAGTTTTTCATCCTACAAAGTCAATTTTTCCTAAGCATCATCACTTAACCATTAGAAGCAATTGAGTTAGTTAGTCCATTGTTAGATGAACTCATTATTGATCTTAACTTAGAAACTTACCTTCTCACAATGCACACACCCAAAAAACACCCAAAAAACATGAAAAATCAAGAAAAAGCAGGAAAAACACTTAGAAAATAAAAAGTGCAACCCAAGTTGGTGAACGCGTGTGCTCAACTTGAGCGCATTCATTCAGGCGAAAGGAGTGTGCCCTTCTTGAGCGCACACCCTCATGCTAAATGAGACTTCCCTCCATGGGCACACTTCTTCATGACAGAGATATACACCCTTCCTAGATGGATGCATGTTACATCTTCTTACATGTGGGCGCACTACTAGAAAATATGATCCCACTTAACTTATTTTAACTAATCCTCTCATGCAATGATAAGTGGCGGTCATGCATGAATAAGTTTTTCATGTAAACTTGTTTAAATCGACTCATTTAATCATTCTTCTTGCATAATAATTCCATTTGAGTTGGATGTATGGTTGGGAATCAAGAGTCTCTTCATCAACTAGTACAAAAAATAAGATTTACATGTTGAATATATATATTTCCTTTCATCATTTCACAACGATTCTTTCTTTTCTTGTTATTGCTCCTTTATTTTTTAGTTTCTTTGCCATCATTTATGTTGAATCTTCATGCTACAAGTGTTAATCTGTTATCGCATGCAGAAACACTTCATGTTATTCAAACCTTTCATATCCTACCATGAATGTGAAAATAGTTATATAACCTTGTGCATCCTTCTTCAAATAATTATAATCATCAAATCCTATTGTTTAAACTTGTTTTTAATCTTCCAACAGGTAGAGTGAACTTATTGAGGTCAAAGTCTGATCAGTCTTAAAAATTTCACCCTGATTAATCAAGTTTTCCTCTAAAGCACACTTCTTTCCTTTGAATGCATGAGTGCATCATGAAGACATGAAGCATATTCCTTTATCCATTTGGAAAGGGATAGTGCACCCTCCTTTTCCTTGAGTGAATGGGTGCACTATGGAGGCACAAAGACTTTCAACCTCTTCCTTCATTCCTTCGAAGTGCAACAGTGGGCGTGTTAGCTTCCTATACCAATAGGTTTCATTTTTCATGATCAACAGTAGAAGTGCGAAAAATGTTCATCCTTTTCATGCTACAAAAATTCCATTTTGAAGGATTTCATAGTTAAGGGAGGGCCAAACAGCTCAATCTTGGCCTCCTTAGGTTTAAATTTCTTGTTTTAGAAAATAGAGAAAGACAATCTGTCCAAACTGTTTAAGCTTGGCAGAATACTAGATAGGTAGAGAATGAAGGTGCCCAACTGTCTAATCTGGGCCCTTGGAAGCAACAAGGGTAGTTTTTAGATAGGAGGGCAGTTAAAAAGAAAAAAGCAATCAAGGTTTGCAAGTCTAAGTGCACCCTTCCTGAAGTAACAAAAAATGCTAGGTGTATTAGGCTGGGTAGGTAGCCTGAGGTTGCAGAAGCAAGATCATCTTCAGTTTCTACCTTAACAAAGAAAGCTCATCTCATTAGAGGCATAGTACCAAGGCAGTGTTTTGATGGCAGAATTCTGAAGCGTGTCTAACCCCCCTCACTTCCCCCCAAAAAAAAATTCTCTAAATAACATTCCCTTAAAGGACCTTGGGACTTCCCCAACAAGTCCTGCTTTCAACTCATTTGCGTGAAATATCAAGTCAAGTTTTGACTTTCCTCAATGAAAAGAAGCTACATTTCTTGTGTAAAATCATTTCTCCATATCTTATTCAAATCACATATCTAAGTTCCAAATCTTGAATTTGGCATCATTTCCCTTACATTTCCACTTCACCAAGTCATATTAACTCCTAATTCTACTATATAGCTCCCTAACTACTTTCCCATCCCTATTTGCTATTAAAACTATATAGAATCCCAAAAATATTGTATATCCCACCCTATAGCACTATAGTTATGTAACATGGTTTGGGAGATATTGGTCCATTTGGGACTAATATAAACCCCTCTGCATCCTAACCCGGAGTTACTTTAACCCCTGGTTAAAGTAATAACCATTATGGTCCCCCTCCTTCATCTATAAACCTAACCCTTCCCCTCCACGTGCATTGTTAATGGTTTGATGTTTAAAGGTTTAAAAACATTAAACACTAACCAGTGCACATAACCCGCAAAACCCAAATGAAAACCCAATTTATTAAAGTTTCCCCCCCACTGTATTAAACAAACAATAAAATAATGTCGCGTGCCCCATCCCTAACCATTTGCCATGTTAAATAACCCGCTAGCCATCCAATGGCCAGCACCCCAGATCTACGGTGGGCGGGTCTTTTCCTGCCCCGATGTGCCGAGGGTTAGCGTCCGGGAGAAGGGCAATTTTCCTGTCGTACTCCTGCAACGCGTCGCCCTCCCGGCTGTGTCGGGGCCCCCTCCTTTGAAATCGCTTCTGTGCAAAAACGATGTGATACAAACAAGAAATTGCCTCTCCCTTGTGACGTCGGTGCCACGACTTCCCCATTACGTGACCTCCGCTCCGCCGATGCTCTGCCACGTTACTGCCATCTCTTCCCTTTCCCACCCGCACCCTGCCACCGTGTCATTGCCACGTCACCGCCCCGTCAGATGCCGTGTCACCCATCCGTACCCGGGACCCGTCGATGACGTCATGCTGACGTCATCGAGGAAAAGCACAAATATGTCAAATTTTTTATAAAAATCGCGTTTTTCAACCATTTGTCAGTCATTATTCATTGGTCTTTATGGAGAGTTGCTCCCGCTGTTTTTACCGTGTTCACTCCCAAAGCTGAAAATTGACCAACCAAGTTGCTGCAGCTTGCAATTCGACTCTGTAGCTTGCCATTGCACCAGCTCGTCCACCCTCGACGCCGTTTTAACCAGCTATTTGCCAAGTTTCTCCCCCCTTTGCCCCTGTTCTTAAATTTTTCTCCATTGTACATGCTGTAAACCTGCAAATTTCCTCAATTATCAACATTGTTGCGCCTAAGACTTCACCAAAATCCACTGGTAATCCTTCACCTCAAAAGCAAACCTCTAAACCCGCGCGCGGTTGCACTTTCACCGTCGAAACTCCGTTTAGAGCTCGACCTCCAGACAAAGTCTTGCAGCAGCTCAGCGTTGCCAAATTTCACCTCGTTCCACTGAAATATCAGTCCATTGAAGTTGTAATTATCCTTTTCCCCTCTGCATTTCTCCCCACATTCCCTAAATCCAGAGAGTTCATTAAGGAGAAGGGAAGTTGGCCCAAAAACTATGCAAATTACCTTTTTTATCATAGTGCCAAGTAGTCAAGCTATTGTTACACTTGGGTTCAGTCCCAGGTTCCTCTGCTAGTCATCACAAGCAATTTTGTTTAATTGGTTGTTGCTTTAATCTTCCTTCTAAGTTCAAACATTGAAAGTTCCATAATGGCCACTCCATCAGCTCTAGACATCACTCTGATGAATTCACAAAACAAAGAGCTTGAGGCAATAGCCCTGGCTAATAGTGATTATCTTAATCAAGATCTAGTTGGGCACAGGAATCATTTGCATACCTATTGCCAGCTAAGAAACAACTTCCTTAACAACTCTGACATGTATGGAATATGGGAGTCCAATTTGCCACATTATTTCCTCCCTTATATCAAATTTTTTCCAGAGATTATTCACCTATGTGCTGCAAATTATGAACCGAAACAGAGGGATGTCAAGTCTCCATCTGGGAGCATACTTTTCTATATCACTACTGACTCCATCAACCAGATGTCAAATTTCAAACAAACGCAGCTACTATATCCTTTCTCCATGAAGAACGTGTTGGAAGATGCCTCCTCTTTCCTTGCTCCCAAGATTGAAAGAATTGCTAAGACATTTATGAACGCAGATTGCCAACCTAAGGAGCCATCTCCATTCTTATATGTCCATTTCAATGAGGTTGGCAAGCTACTAGTAGACATCATATCCTATGTGTTAGGTTTCAAATTAAATGAACATGTGGATGAGACAGTGTTGGTTCTGTTGTCTTCCTTCAACCAAGGACAACCTCCTTCTATCAAGTATAACTATGCCAAGTTCATAGCAAACAAAATTCATGACCAGCTCACAAAGCTAGATAGGGAGGGAGTCTTCAAATATTCCTCATACATCTACCATTTGTTCATGTATTATCAGTCTGAGAGCTTCCAGTGTTCCATCAAGAAATTAGATTCAAAAGGAGAAAGAAGATCTGTTGTCCTCTGGTCATCAGTATTCCATCAAGTCCAGCATTCTCCATACCCTTATTGTGAGTTCATTGACAAATTTATCTATCCAGTTTCTTGCCTCTTAATGAAATCTCCTCCTCCTAAAATATCTTATGAGATGCAGAAGATATTGTAGCTATCTAAGAGCTACAAGTTAGGTGATTGGTATCTCTACCGGGATCACACTGTCATCAGAATCTATGGCTGTGAGCTCTGTCCTTACAGGCTCCTAAGATCTGTGCCAATGAGGCTGTTTGCCTTGGAATACTACAGGCAGCTAATCGATTCAGATCTTGCTCATTTTCACAGCACCAAGAAGAAGGCTTGCCTGAAATTTAAAGACCGCCTAGGCCCCTTTATCATGAACAAGAAGGAAGGTTGGCAAGATGCTGACCTAATACTGAAGGATCGACTTAAGTTGAAGAGAAGTTTGTGGTGGGTCCCTTATGACCCACTTGGCTTTATTAGTGCCAGAAGAGTCAAATATAGATTGACACCCTATACACACTGCAAAATCCCACACATTGAACAATATGCTAATGAAGATGCATGGGCACAAGGCACATTAGTTGAAGAATTCACTCAGGAGGAAATTATGGAGCAAAATGTTAAAGACCTTGAAAAAACTCTTGACTTAGATTCTTGTGAGCAGGTAACATTCAAGTTGCCACAACAAATTTGAGAGGGCACATCAGCTGCTGTAGTTGCACATCCCAGACAAGCACCATCTTCATCAACAACAAGTACAAAAAAAGGCAAAGAGCCAATGGACACAGAACCGATGACTACAGAGCTGCCTGCTACTTCAATGGAGCAGTCCCAAGAACATGCTCCTCCACAGCAAACAGA
This sequence comes from Pinus taeda, assembly GCA_000404065.3. Classification (NCBI taxonomy): domain Eukaryota; kingdom Viridiplantae; phylum Streptophyta; class Pinopsida; order Pinales; family Pinaceae; genus Pinus; species Pinus taeda. The sequence continues at coordinate 79,401 of APFE031468021.1, read as the reverse complement.
CGCTCCCCAAATGCAAGTTTTACAGACTCTTTCCCATGAGGAAAGAGGCAGAAAACGTGACAGAGAAGATTCCACACCTGCCAGTGGATCTGCACAACAACCAGAATCTAAGAGGCAAAGAGTTGATTCTCCATATGAGGAGGAAATCAGAGAAGAGATCCTTGAAAGCCCAAGGAGAGACAGAGAGGGAGGCCGACAAACACCTACTGGCTCTTTCCAACAAGAGCTAGATAGACAACATGCCATGGAGGTGCTCCTCCACACAACAAAGCAAGAGACCAGTTAGTGTCAAAGCCAGCTACAAAGAGATCAAAGCTCAAAATGAGCTTCTAAGAGTGCAATTATATGACCATTTCCTAAAATCAACACCTGCCAAATAGGAAAGATTGATGGAAACATATGATATCAAGGAAGAGAAAATGATTCTCAGCCATTTCAAGCCCAAAGTACAGTAGCCTTAGACAGCTGCAGACTATGTCAGGACAAATTTGCAGGTCATGGCCAAAGACATCCACCCCATGGACCAAATTGAGCTACGTAAGTAGACTGGTGAGATGGTCTATGCTACTTTATCAGACAAGGCCACACTGGCTCATGAGTTAAAAGAATCATTAAAGAACACAAACACGTAGTTAGATTTGGAAATAATGTCCTCCACAGCTAAAGACAACAGAATTAAAACATTGGAGGACATTATTGTTGACCTAGGACATGATCCTAAGGATCCTACGGGTGTGAGGGCCCTTATGAAGAAGAAGGATGATGATATTGCTGCATTGAGAAAGTGATTGAGGTTGCCTCCTACTGAACACCCTTAAACTGCAGAATTGGTGCAAGAGAAAGAAATTGAAGATACCTTAGATTTGTTGATGCAAATGAATCAAAGAGTAATCCAGATGGAGGAAGAATTAGAAATAGAAACCCAGAGTAAGCAGGGAGAAGCAACCTCCCAGCCACCTCTAGCAGTTCCAGCTAATGTTCCTGCTCCTCCTACACAGCCAACAGTAATCCCAAAAGCCACATCAGCAACAACAACAGTAGCAACTACAACAACATCTGAAACAAGCATGAGCATGGAAGAAATGATGAACGTTGTCAAGGAGCTTGAGCTTCAGGCTACATAGATAAAAGAGGCCAAAGAGAAATTGGCCAATCTTGAAGGAAAGTATGATAAATCTAAAATCACAGTAGCTGAAAAGACAAGGGAAATTAAGGCCTTGAATGACAAAATTAAAACCTTGGAGAAAGAGCTAGCTTTAGACAACACCCTGATGGAAATAAAGAAGATTTTGTGGGCCAAGATAAATCAATCAATCACTAGCCAATGGAGGTCAATTCAAGGCATGTATGAACAGGTGGAACTAATTGGAAAATCTCATTTTGAAACTCAGAGAGCCAAAACAACATTGGGAAACATGCCTGAGCAGGCCAACAAAATTATTAACTTCTTAAATAATCAAACCAGGGAAGAATTGGTAGCATTACAGATTATGAGTAGAACAGATGCCATATTGACAGCCAAGAAAGTGCTGACTTTAAGAAGTTTTATTCAAACTCTAGAAGCAAGATGTTGGGAAATCCAAAAGGATGTAGATAATTTTGAAATAAAGCTTGCAGAACTACAGACTAGAGGATTGCCTGGCTTATTAACAAGCTCTGGAAGGTTATTAACATGTGACCAGTATGCAACTAGGCTCAATAATTATGTCACAAATCAGCTTACTGCTTTATCAAGTTCTTTAGCACAAGCAAGACCTCCTACAGGACAGGCTCCCTATGATAAGCTGGAAAACTTATTTTACATGGAACATGAAGTCAACCACCTGTTTGAGATGCCTCCTAATTATTACAAGTATACAGAAACGGATGAGACACTCATCAAGATACAAAGGCATCAGCTTCCTCCTGAAGATTGGTGGCAAGCAATGATGGCCATTTTACCTAGGTGATATCAGTCTTTGGCTCCTTTTTCAATTTTCAAATTGCATTTCAACTACAGGTCAATAGTAAGCACCGGATAGAGCACAAGAAAGAACAGGTGGAGCAGGTTAAATCAATGACAAGGCAAAGGGCTGGAAAAACAAGCCCAAAAAGCGTGGATTTTGAAAACACAGCCCCAGCCGACTCAAATGGACTCAAAAGTCAACATTTTCTGACAGAAAAGAATAGCTCTTACATTTGTATTTACTTCTTCACCAGCCACTCCTTAGGAGTTGGTGAAAGAATTTATGAGTTAATAACTCATCCTCTAGATATTTTGTATCTCCTTTCTGTATATATATCCCCTCATAGAATGTATTTGGGGTTGGTTGATTAATTCACTTCATGAGAGACTCGCACTGTATATCTGAGAATTTTTTTAATCCAAGACTGTTGAAAAGATTGGAGGACTGACTCTCTGTTGTTTTGAAATGGTTGAAGACTGACTATGGAATTCTTGTGCTGCTATATGGAACAATAAGTTTTTTTTGCATTCTATTTCATTTTATATATATGTTTAACCGTTATCGTATCATTGTCTAAATAACAGGAAAAATGGATAGCCTAGACTTTGCTTAACTGCACTCTATGCTCAATTTCTATTGTTTCTATATGTTTTCCTCTGAATTAGCTATCAATGTGAATTCCTTTTGGCTCATATTCCCCTAATTCACACATGTATGACAGTTATCTAGGAATTCTTCACTGCTCCTAGATAGAGCTCATTCACCTTCCCTCTGTTAAGTTGAAGGAGAGATTCTTAATTGCCTCTCATTCCTTAGCCCTCATTCCTTTTTTATTTAGCCTGAATGTTGTTTCATGTATAGCTATCTTGCATTATAGTCCCCTTGTGACCAAGAAAATACACCAGCAACCTTACTTCATGACTCCATGCCCAATGGTTTGAATCTCTTACACTATGCATGCCTCCCTACTTGAAGACCATTAATCATCCCACCAAAACTTAAACAAAACACAAAGAACACCATAACTAGCCTAAAATCCTTCAAACAAAGCTAAATCCTAAAGAGAGAGCCCTCTCTAAATGCAGGTAGGCTAGGACCTGCAATCCAAAGATTGGTTTGTGGTTACCTCGGCCGTATTCCCTTGGGAGTCAAAGGGAATAACCTGAGTGTTAACATAATTGGCGACTCCACTGGGGAAGAACAAATTTTCCAACTACTATCTACCCCTTAATGTTGTAAATAAAGTCTGAATGACAACCAGAAAGCCTTGGAAACTGCTCTTACTTTGCATTTGCAGGAGTATATAAAAGCTGCTTCAGTCAATCTTTATTCTAGTGTTAAGCTCTAAACAGTTGTTCCAAAATTTGATCAGTATCTTTCTAAACCACAACTATTCCTAGAAAATTTCCAAAAAATAGGTTTAGAAGCTGGCTCCAAAGAAGAAGACCCATTACACCCGATCTAATCCAGATCCAGATCCACCAGTTGTTTTTGAAAATCCTAATTTCATTCCAAAGATTCTCAGGAAACAAAAGGAAGAAGAAAATTTTACAAATTCAAGCACTGAAATAGTTCCTGAAAGTTATATTCCAACCCCTGCTAAACTTTCATTGCATCCTCACATCACTGTTCCTACATCTCCTACTTCCTCATCCACTTCGCAAAGCACCTTCTCCACTCCTCCATCTACTACACATACTACTATTATCACAGTTGTTCCAGTCATTCCATTTACCCCTATTGTTCCTCTTATACCTACAAATATGGCTAACATATATGCACCTTTACAATTATCTGCAAATCCAGGGCCTATGCCTCAGGATTATCAAACCAAGATAACTTATTTTGATGGCACTGCTTCTTATACAGCCCTGCAACATACCAAGAAAATGCAAGACTACTTTGAAAACTATGAGATATATGATGATAGTGTAAGAATGAGGATTTTTGTCCAAAGCTTAACCGGAGATGTAAGGCCCTGGTTTAGAGCTCTTCCTGCAAATTCTATAGGTGACCCAGAGGCCCTGTACCAAAATTTTCTTAACCAATGGGAGAAAAAGAAAGACCCACTTCACATATTATCTGAGTATGATACTATAAAAAGAGGCCCTCAAGAGATTGTCTTAGACTATTGTGCAAGGTTTAACAATGTTTACAATGCTATCCCACAGAACCTCAGGCCTCCACCTGATTTGGCCTTATATAAATTTCCTGGTGGATTTGACTCAGACATGGCATATCAATTAAGAGAAAGATCCCCTCAAAGCCTAGCAGAAATGCAAAATATAGCGGTTAGTGTCGAGGAAAACTTGATAGCTAAGCGGAATAGAGCAAGAGCTGAGAGAATAACTACTTTTAAAGGAGAACCATCAACCTTAGATCAGAAACTAGATGCAATCATCAGTGGTATGCACAGACTGGGAGATAGGATAGAAACAGTTGAAATAAAATCATCATGGGATGGACAACAAAACACTACTGTTAGAAACCCAAATTTTAGGAAAAACCAAAATCCAAATGTTGGAAGGGCTGGCCCAGATAGAGACATAAGACCCCCTTTCCAAGAAAATTACACCGAAGCATCAACATCTAGTGAACCAACAGAAGACACTCATATCAACTTGATGGGTTTAAAGAATGACCAACAAGTTTTCCTATCAAAAGAAGACCAAGAAGACCAAGATGAGGGTGATTTCAATCAATTCCGAACCAAGTCCAGAGAGTCATTTGACTTCAAATAAGGTTATGATACAACTGTATATGAAGTTCACAAACAATACAAGTTGAGAAGTAGGACCATAGATGTACCAGAACTTGTCAAATCAAAGGATACTAAACAGCCTAAGAAGATAAAAGAAAAATCTACTCTCAAAGAAATTGTTGATATAACAAATCCAAATCCAAAAGAAGTCACCATAGAGGATGTTTCTGACATACAACCCTCTAAAAACCAGCCTTTTGTATCCTTTCCTTCAAAGGAAAATGTAAACAACACCCCTAAAGGCTCTTCCAAATCAGAAATATCTCAAGAAATCACTGAGGAACAAGAGCAAATCCCTGATATCCCCATTGGAAGAGGTAAACCTACCTCTCACAAAGCAAGAATCCAATCAAAAAAAACGTTTGATTTAGAGGTAGATATTAGTAAACTTAAGATATCTATCCCTTTACCTTAACTTGCCAAGCATGATATATATAGGTAGCAAATCAAGCAATCACTGCAAATGCCAGAAAATAGGGATGATGTGAATGTATTAGATGATCAACTTGAGCTCCTTTTTGGCCCTGAAGTTGATGGCAAATCTACTAATGGGGTTGTCATACCTTTTTATGTTAGTTTTCATATCCATGATAAAGTCTTGCATAATGCAATGATTGACTCAGGTGCCTTGTCATGCGGAAAGAGTTATTTTTGCTGGCAAAACTAACCTCCCTAGGAGTCTAAGACTCTCTAGTGACAAACAAGACAATTAAGAGCAATCCTTCTCTAAACATGCATTATTATATGAGAAACCAAGTGTTTTTCGATCCTACCTAAAGTCCAACGCTTGTTGTAGCAGTCTAGCCTCGTCGATCCAGATGAGCTCCTCCTTCACTTTGAAACCTGCATACACTAACAATCAAACGATTACATAACACCTGAATATTCCATAAAACAAACCATATTCAACATATAGACCAAGGAGTATATGAAACAATTCATTAACAACAAATCATTAAGAATAATGGACTTATTTGTATTAAGGAAACAAAAAAGAAACCATTACAACCTGAGCCTTGGTGTTGTGCAAGTTCCTCCCAGGGTCCAGCAAGAGTTTTCCTCTACTTTGACAAGTTCACCCACTTCCAAATGAACAAGAAAGGATGGTAATCTCTCCT
>APFE031468021.1:46850-63436 GCA_000404065.3 Pinus taeda | reverse complement strand
TAAAGATTTTTAACTACTACACACGAAATCAAAGTAAAATCTCAAGAAAAACACCTAAGGTCACTAAAGAACCAAACAATTTTGAAACACACGCTTAAAAATCTAAGGCGTCAAAACCAATCACAAACAGTAACTTCCGGACCAAAAACACTAGTTGGTGATGAAATCCAACCTCGTAGGATTCAGTACAGAAAAAGCGGGTGGAACAGTTACCCCGGCAACCTGCTTAATGAATAGACTGGACCAAGTTCCTCCACTTTAACCGTCTCGAGTGAAGCGAACCCCCCAGAAAATCCAAGTGAGTCTAGCCGACGTCTGCTCCAGGTACAGTGGGATCTTCCCACCACCGTCACCTTGGGTAGAATCCTAAGATTATGGCCACTAGGGTTACCAACAGCAACAAATATACCTGGGGGAATAGTCTACACTCCGACAGCACGCAAGGGCAGAGTAACAAGCTCAATCCCCTTAACGGCTCCTTGACAATGGTCAATCCAAGGTTTACCGATAAGTGATCCCCTGGCTCCTCAACAATAATCTGAGGTTTACCATTTGTAATACGTGCGTGTCTGGCGTCGTTCCCAACGAGGGAGGATTGATCCCCTCACTGGTCCAGACACGAGCTCGTGCTTCTCCTTTAAGAGGAGCTTTCCCAAAATATAAATGTAACAGCTGGATTTATTCTATCACAAGATAAGCTATTTGTTTGGTTTAATAGTCTTCGAGAGTTAATTACTCACCTACTCCAAGACACTAGCCTGATCTATGTTGGTGCTTCAGAGCCCTAGAAAATAAAAATTTCTAAGTTAATTTTACTTTAAGCGTTGATTTTAATGGTTGTTCTTTAAGACAAAGGTGATGGAGATGAAACTTGATGGTGTATAGACTCGACTCTAATTCTCTAAAAGATGCACCTAAGATGATTTACACTATTTTTCTTTTCAATGAATTTTCTAATTAAGAGAGTTGAGAGAATGCAATCTTTCGATAAAAACAACTTTCTTAATAGACAATCAAAGAAACAATTCTCTTTATCTTTCAAAGCGCACAAAACATGACCACTCTTTACTTCACGAAAAAAATTCCTTTCTCTTTTCAAGACGTCAAATGCTACTCTAAAGCAAACTTTGCAAAGGAGATCGTTGATATTTTCCTATTTAATAAAAGCATGTAAAACTAATCTAATCAAAGCAATTTCAAGATCTATGAAAATCTATGAAAAATCACTCAAAAGCAAATCAAAGGAAATTTACCTAATCTTTCACTAACAAGTAAATCTAAGAAGCAAAAGCCTACTACAATGATTCCGGGATGTTTTACTTGGCAACAATCAGTCCAAGGACTAGTTTATGCAGAATCACAAACTAATCAAAACAAAAACTCAATCTCTTTTTGTTCTTTTGAAAATGAAATTCACAACTTTAAATGAACAAGCTATATTGAAATTTTGCAAAAGAGGCAACACAAAGGTAGGTCGCTCACGAGGGTAGACTTTACGACTGGTCCGACTCCTAAGAAGACTGACAAAACCAGAGATATCTAAGGCTTCGCAACTTCTAAACCCAAAGTCACTACAGGACCAATATAAAAATCAAAACCCTAATGCTCAAACTTCAAGGAATTTCACTAAAACTTTTGACACTAATGGGACAAGTGCAGGTGAATATTTTTGATAGACAACCAGTGGATCTGGGCAGTAAAGACTAGGAAAAACAAAATCTAAATGGAAAAAATGGATAAAATTGGAATTTTCTTAATTTTAACAGGGTACGCAGGCAACCTGTTTAACCAGGTGCGTGCACGCTCTGTGTGCAAATATACAGTGCGTACAGGTACGCACTGTGTCTAACGCAGAGGGTGTGTACTACTGTAAAATGAAGAAAAACTAAATTCTAACTCGACTCTAAGCTAATCCACCCAAAAACACAGTCAAGCAATCAAAAACAAAAGAAACAAGACTCTTTCCAGATCAAAGTAATACTCAAAAGAAAAATCAAGCACATCAATGGATTCCCCAGCGGAGTCGCCAATTTGTCATGCGGAAAGAGTTATTTTTGCTCACAAAACTAACCTCCCTAGGAGTCTAAGACTCTCTAGTGACAAACAAGACAATTAAGAGCAATCCTTCTCTAAACATGGATTATTCTATGAGAAACCAAGTGTTTTTCGATCCTACCTCAAGTCCAACGCTTGTTGTAGCAATCTAGCCTCGTCGATCCAGATGAGCTCCTCCTTCACTTTGAAACCTGCATACACTAACAATCAAACGATTACATAACACCTGAATATTCCATAAAACAAAGCATATTCAACATATAGACCAAGGAGTATATGAAACAATTCATTAACAACAAATCATTGAGAAGAATGGACTTATTTGTATTAAGGAAACAAAAAAGAAACCATTACAATCTGAGCCTTGGTGTTATGCAAGTTCCTCCCAGGGTCCAGCAAGAGTTTTCCTCTACTTTGACAAGCTCACCCACTTCCAAATGAAACAAGAAAGGATGGTAATCTCTCCTCACAAGCTTACAATGGAAGTCCAAATTCCAGCAGCATCTACCCTTTGGAATGTTCAGCTTTCAACCTCCCCTCCTCTGGCCCAAGGCCTGTATTTATAGTGTTCTAGAGGAATTTATTCAGTTCCAACATAAATGGGATACTCCCTCTTTTGGATGGGGTAGCTCCTCTCTTGATGGGATAAGTTCCTCTATCATAGGGATGCATGAACCATCTGGAGGCGCTCAATACACGTCAAACAATCTTCTAGAATGCTCTAGAAATGACCACAAGTAACTTTTTTAAGATGAAACTCGCGCCTTTTGACCTTTACAGGAGTACGCACCCATTCCTTGACTTACAGAGCATACAAGTACGCAGGTACAATGAACTTGGGATGCGTACACGCAGGCAAGGTAGAGAGAACCTGCGTACCCAGAGATAAACATGATTTTTAATGACTTTCTCTCTTTTTTGAAGTTTGACATGAAGAGAAGAGGTATAAGGCTTGACAAGGAGGATAATATGACTATTGATGGAGCCATATTAACTGCAGATAGTCATGGTGACAAATTTCAGTGTAACATGCCTCACACAACTTCATGCCTAGGGCTATAATGGAGAAGCTAAACCTTGATATCACGAGGCCCTACAAAGACTTGTACTCTTTTAACTCAAGTCAAGTCAAATGTTTAGGTTTAATCAAGGACTTATGTGTGTCTTTAGTCCAATATCCCAACAAGAAAATTTTAATGGATGTGGTGGTAGCTGATATCCCACCTATATATGGAATGTTGTTATCAAGATCCTGGGGAGCCAAGCTCCAGGGGTCTTTGCAATTAGACATGTCCTATGCTACTATCTCAATTTTTGGGCAACCAAAGAGACTGTATAGAGAAACACTGATGAAATATGTGGTGAGTAGTGAGGGGAGGCCCCAAAACTTTCCTATTTATGCAATCCATTCTAATATGGATTCTTTCATCCTGTCCAATGATGATGGATATCCTCCAACTGATGATAAGCCTTTGGATCTTGAGCAAGAAACAGACATAAATGAGAAGCCAATTGTCCAAAACCTTGAAACTACTGAAATTATTGGTGAAATTACCATACCAGACAAACCATATGAAATACGAAATTCTGATATGCCCACTCCAAAAATAACTGAAATTCCCAATGTTGAACAAGAAAAAGAAATTATTTGGTATCTTGACTTTGATGGGTCAGTGAATAAACTAGGAGCATGGGAAGGAGTGTCAATCCATAATACACAAAACAATCATGCAGAGGGTCATGCTTATAGATTGAACTTCATATGTACTAACAACATGGCAGAGTATGAGGCTCTCCTCTTAGGCATCCTATAGAATTTCTTGTAGATCCCCTGCAGCTTCCTATAGAACTTCAGGCAAGCGATTTTTCAAAATCTGAGCACAATGGAAATCTCTAGAGGGGCGCTAGGGGCTCCTTAGCTCCTCTCCACACCTTCCCAACCTTCTGCAAATACCCACTCCATTTTCTTTCACTAATAAACCTCTGCACAGTCAAATAGTTAAAACACAAGCATAATAGTTCTGCATAAAATTGCTCAAAAATACAAAAAGATGATTTTTCCATATTTTCCTTTAGAAGTAGCTTAAACACATGCATTTTACGTTTTCAAGAGTCAATGGCAGCCATTTCAGTAGTTTACATCTCTTTTCTTGCACAAATAGGGTTAGTCGGTAGAACTAGGGTTTGCTTTGGTTTGCGTTTCCTTTTAGCTTTTATCTCCTTTCTACAAGTAGACTAGCCTCTTTTGAGTTAGCTTTCATCCATCACAGTTAAAAGCTTCTTCTGAGAACTCATAGAAGTTGGCTTAAGCTCCTAGCGAACTTGTGCAAGCTGATCAAGTGACAGCCTATAGTAAGAGCTGGTACTTGTGCATATAGCACCGTCGCTTCCAAGTTTGTTACGAACTACCGGGTTGATAAAAGTAAAGAAGGAAGTCCTAGGAGTTGCAACATCATTGCTGCAATATTGGAGCCCACCAAAAAGTATGCAATAAGTTGTGAGAATACTTTGTTTGACTAAAATATGAGGTAAATTATGGCCAATTAAGGCCCATATAATTACCCAATGATGAGGCTCACCAGTTAGTCCTATGGTGGTTTAAGAGAAGAAGACAAAGGGAAAAATCGGGATCTACATAGACCTAAGGAAGTTGAATGATGCTTGTGTACATGATCATTCCCTATGTCGTTTATAAATGAAGTCTTGGAAAGGGTTGGTGGTAAAGAAGCATACTCTTTTACAGATGGATTCTCAGGATATCACCAGATCAAGATCAAGCCAGAAGATTGAAGTAAGACTACCTTCACCATAGAATGGGGCTCTTTTCAATATACATTTATGCCCTTTGGACTTAAGAATTCCCCTGCAATCTTTTTTAGGTTGGTAGTCGTAGCCTTTAAGGAATTTATTCACAAGTTTTTGGAGGTCTACTTTGATGATTGGATGGTGTTTGGGTTAGTTAAAAGGCATGTTTCAAGTCTTCTCCTAATGCTGGATACTTGTCAGAAGTCTCAGATCTCCTTAAATTTGAAGAAGTGTATATTTTGTGTACCATCTGGAATAGTTTTGGGCCACATTGTTTTTAAGCAAGGGTTGATTGTGGACCCTACTAAAATTATGGTAATTATCAAATATTGATCCCCCAAGGAATCTAAAATAGTTGCATGCAACATTGGGCCATACAGGATACTATAGAAAGTTCACTAAGGCATACACGTAGATCCCTGCACCCATGGAGAGATTATTGAAGAAAGATGTGACATTTTGCTGCAATGGAGATTTCTAGAAAATATTAGATGTTTTGAAGGAAAATATAGTTATAACACCTATTCCAGTGTTCCCTGATTGGAAGAAATAATTTCATGGACATGCTGATGTGTCCTACATACCATTGGGAGTCCTTTTATCCCAACCCGTTGCAGGGGATATCCACTATCTCATTACATTTAAGAGAAGAAAATTGTCTAAGGCAGATAAGAGTTATTCAACTACCGAGCTTGAAGGGTTGGCGATGGTATATGTGCTCCAAAAGTTCACACACTAACTATTGGGTGCGAACTTCAAAATGTATATAGACCATTCAACTTTGAACTTCATGGTTAACAAGCCTGTGTTCGGGGGGTGGAGTTTTTAGGTGGTTACTTATATTTTAGGAGTATGAATTCGAAGTAATTGTGAAGCCAGAAAGATTAAATGTTGGACCCAATCAGCTTTCACTAATTGAGAATGGCAAAGAACCTAGAAGTCTTGATGAAGGATTACTTGATGTGCCACTCTTTGTTGTGCGCATTGCAGATGAACATTTTGTGGATATAATCCAATTCCTGTCTATAGGTGCAGATCCTAAAGGATATACGATGTAGCAAAAGAAGTAATTGGTGGTCAAGGTTGTGGATTTCTTCGTAGTTGCAGGGAGCTTGTATAAAATGGGTATGGATGAAGTTTTGTGTAGGTATATACCAAATTATGAATGAAAAAGTATCCTCAATTTAGCACATGGAGGAGTTGATAGAGGACATTATGCTGGAAGAGTGACTATGCAAAAGATCCTACGAGCAAGGTTGTGGTGGCCAATTGTCCATAAAGATTCAAAGGGGTATTGTAGTGCATGTGATTTCTGTAAAAGAAACAAGAAGTTTTTGTGAAGGGATGAATTTCCTCTGAACTCACAAGTCTCATTATAGGCATTCGATAAATGGGAAATCGATTTTTTGGGACCTATTCAACCACCAAGACAAAAGACAAGAGCATGCTACATCATCACGACAACATAATCCTTGAATAGGTGGGTTGAGGTGTAGCCCATGAAGGATAGTAGCTTAGCTACGGTTCCGAAGTTTATATTTGAATACATTCTATTAGGTTTGGTTGTCCTAATATTTTGATGAGTGATAGGGGTTTGTATTTCCTAAATGAAATGATTACTTCTTTTCTCAAAGAATTCCAGATGTATCATCAGAAAATCACCGCATGCCATCCTCAAGCAAATGGAACAGTTGGAGCTTTCAATAAGTTCCTCAAAAATTGTTTGTTGAAGATCTGTAATGAAAATAGGAACGATTGGGATGTGTGCATACCACTTGTTCTTTGGGCTACATAACTACATGTAAGAAGTTGAATGGACAGATACCATTTTGATTAGTTTAGGGACAAGAAGCGATGATGGCAATGGAGAACAAAGTGGCCAGTTTGAGGATTTTTGCAGTCACAGACATGGTATATTGGGATATAATGGAAGAAAGCCTCATGCAGATACTTAGGGTAGAAGAAGATTGATTCTTGGAAGGTTTTCATTATCAGGTGTAGAAGGAGAGAGAAAAGGCATGCCATGATCTCCACATTAAGTAGCACACCTTTAAAAATGGAGATTTAGTGTTGATGTATCACAATAAATTTACTAAGTTCCCAAGAAAGTTTATGTGAAGGGGATTATGGATGCAGGTATAGTTCAGCTAGCAAACTTGAATGGGTAGTTATTTCCAAGAAGAATCAATGGAAGCTAGTTGAAGTTGTATAGGGGAAATCCCACCCCCATGCGATGACTACATAAATGCATGAGAGTCTTAGTACTTCAGGGAGTTGGAAGGAATTATGAGACTATAAACCACTATGTGAGGAGAATGGTTTGGCAAAGTGATTGGGTTCTTAGATGATTAGGAGAAAGGATTTGATGGGAGCTGCAATGAAGGAGCTATGCTAGCAAGGTGGGTCTTGCACAGCTTGGTCAGAAAGTGACTATTGGAAGCTCTGTAGATCATTGGATGAATATTTTTCCATTAAAGGGAGTGGGGGAAAAGAATTCAAGGAGAATATCTTTGGAAATATACCACCAAAAGAGCATTAATGAAGGTGATTTGGAGGGAATCGATGGATTTGAATTTAAAAAGGGCTATAAATATAGCATCCCACTCAACATACGTACACTTTTAATACATAAAGATTGTCTTGAAATTTTGCGCCTAAGTTTGAGCATAAAAGGTTGCTATATATTTGGACAAGATTAGTAAAAGGTAGAGCGGGAGATTTTACGGAAGTGGCTTGCATTTGAGGGATATTTTTCTAAGTGGTAGACGAAATTCTTCTAGGAGAGCCTTGAAAAGATGATTGTAACACCACTAGTCCCTACCATAAAACCTAGGTCACCAAGTCCAAAACCTATTTCCTCCTCGGTAGGAGAGAAAAAGCAAAAAAGCCACACCAAGCAACAGTTTGGAAAGTAGCACAAAATCCCAACTAAGATCAAATAGAAGGGTCATATGGACAAAAATAAGTAGCCTTGAGAACCCCAAGACCTGGATGAAAAAGAGCCGACCATGGGGATTGAAAATATCAATGCAGAGGATGCAAAGCCAATTTCTCAGTTGTCACCATATACACCCCCTAGGAAATCAACTGCTAAAGTCACTAAGGACCCTGACTCATTGAAATTCAAGGTATTCATGCCATTCCTACTGGAGGAAGTACCTGTTGAGCGTGACTTATTGGCCTAGTTACAATATTTGAAGATGGAGGATTGGGATTTGGGTGATCATGTGAAGTTTACATAGTTAGAACCCAGTAAATGCTTGAAATTGGTCTACTACGAGGAGGTAGGCGTCACAAGGATTGAACCAATGAAATGGGAAACTAGTATTGAGTATGTAGGGTTGCTCAACATGTTTTATTTCCCACATTTTAGATGCAACATCATTAATACCATCTATGTGGGTCAATTATTGGTTATGGTTCATGAATGGTGCCTCTCATTGGGAGGGCCCATCCCAATTGATGATATGTTAGTACACAAAATCATAGTGCTACCTTATCAAGGTGTGAACCACGCATATGCTTTTTTAAGGAAGTTGTAGGAGAAAAAACTTGTGGATCATATGAAGAGCTACTTTTGGTTGGCCAAGAAGTCGCGATGTAATTCCATTAGCTCTATATCAAATGAAGTTGTTCAGTTTACTGCACATATTTTGGTAGGAAAAATAATGCAGAAGTGTTGTGTCGATAAAGTGCCTGCACTAGTGGTATCCTTAGCTACATAGTGCACCCATGGGATCAAATTTAATATGGAAAGTACGCTTGCCAAGAATTCTTGGATGATTTCTGTGAAGCTAGAGAGGATGGAAAAGAATTCCACTATGCGTGGTTACTATTATTGATCACCTTGGTATCTTAGAGGATGCTCAAGGATTCCTAGTTCCCAACACCGGATCCAGAATTGTGCGACACTGCGAAATTCACCTCGCTATGGGCAACAAAGGTCCCTAGTTGTATCACTGAAAAACCAGATGTTCTGGGTACTTTTTGAAACAGAGTTGCATAAGGTGATCAACCAACAACCAGGTTGTCACCTAGTCTACATGCATAGTATAAAGATGTACCAGACTTCAAAGCAAATTTTCACAATCTGTCCATGTGCACAAACAAGGATGTCGTAGGAACATCGCACAAGTTGCGTTATTTAGTCACTAAGGATGATGTTATGAGGGTCATCAGCCAATGATCGAGCGATTGGCTCACCCCATATTTTGAAGTTGTGGGAACAGGTAAGGCCACAAAAGTAGGAACGGAGAAAGAAACAACTGCAATGGTGTCCAAGAAAGACAAAAAGAAAGAAGCACATAAGGCTTATAAGAAAGAGAAGGAAGTGAAAAAGGAAAAATATGCATAGGAAGACGCATCGCAGGTCACCATTTACCTTGAAGAGCCTGATACAGAATACACAAATGTTGAAGTATAAACCACAGATGAAGAGGAAGGGGACATAGACCTATATGTCATATCGGAAGACATAGATCCCCCCTTTAATATCAAGAAGAGATATAAGCATAGTTCTATAGGACCACATAAGAAGTAAAAGTCTAATAATTCCGCAAGTACTACACCATTGGTCATCACGGAGGGCCACCTTCATGAGATAGGCAACCTTGACCAAACATTGGAAATGTGAGCCTCACTGCACAAGGATCCACACTTGTAGAAGATTGAAGTGGAATTCCACGAGAGATAGCTTCAATTCAAAGATATCGAAGTGACAACATAGACCCTTGCACCTGTGGAAAGGTTTGCCAGACTTCAGGAAGGAAAGACTTTGTAGGCAGAGATTGACGAGCTACGTCAAAAAGCATCCATAATTGTAGCATGAACACAGCCATGGGCTAATGAGGGAAGCCTTTTGTCTTAGACTATCAAGGGAAATCTAAAGGCTCTTCAGCAAACATAAAGGAACATGGACCTTGTAGTTGAAGGTCCAACGATGGAGAAGTTGGATCAAGACGTTCCCCAAGTCGTCACACAAGGAAAAATAGATATTCAGACATTGAAGATCAAATTTAGCGGCATGCAAGCAAAAGTTGAGCAAACACCAGAAGAGTGACTTGGGTCGAGTCACAACTTTGTGTTTGGGGCTTGTTGGGATGGGGCCCTCTAGGTCAGATTTTGTTAAGTTTTGTTAAATTTGTTGTAAAGTCTCTGCATTTTGAGGAATAGAGCATGAGTAGCACAGGTTGTTTTGAGACCCACCCATGCTTTATGGACCATTGTATTGTAATTAAGAAAGAGTATAAAAGGAAGTCATAGAAGAGTCATAGGTGATAAGTAAAGAAGTA
Organism: Pinus taeda; assembly: GCA_000404065.3. Classification (NCBI taxonomy): domain Eukaryota; kingdom Viridiplantae; phylum Streptophyta; class Pinopsida; order Pinales; family Pinaceae; genus Pinus; species Pinus taeda. The sequence goes on along the minus strand of APFE031468021.1, from coordinate 53,285 downwards.
CATGAGTTGAGTCTAAATTTTTCAATTTTGTACTTGAATGAGGGGGAAGGCTCCTATAGCTGTGCGAGTGGAGACATTGGTAATTCCAAAGTTGAGTGCACGGGCCCCTGCAACTATGTGTGTAGGGTTGGAAAACATTTGTAAATGGAAATTTGAAGCATAATAAAGACATATTTGAAGAAGTATTTATGTCTATGTATTAATACTTATTTCTAAAGTTTCTATATATATGAACTGTTGAATGCATTAGAAGTAATGAATAGATTTGCGAAGACGCAGATCTACTTATTTGATGTTACGCATCGTTAGAGCAATCGATAAAGGACAAAAATATGCTAACTGTTATTTACTATAAATTTTGTGTTTCAAGGGTTAGGGTTCGTGAAGGTCAATATAAAGCCTTAGATTTGCAGAAAACACATTACATAACCCTCTGGATGCAGAAACCTAGTTCTGGCATCCCCTAATATTGCCTTGGGTAAGACTGTGGCCTGCGCTACGCAGGTGGTTACCAAAAGGGTCGATAGTGTAGGATTTTATTGGTTAGTGCATATAACTCCAAACCTTGATCCAAGCCCCATCAAGACAACAATTCACTTTGTTAAGGAAAATAAAGGACACCACAGGCATCATTTTTGCTGCAAGATAGACCTCCGATGGATACTAAGCTTGGCTAAGGGGCTCCCACACCTTTCATTCATCACCTACTACCTTCATCCACCTATATCCACCTATAAGACACCACTTCCATCCTTAAAACTCTCTCGGACACCCTCCTATAGCAAAACATGGCCTCATTTAGCAATGTAGGCCCTCCTATAACACCTTTTGTAGCAACCTTGTTGCTTTGATTTCTTCAACTTGTTTTGCTCCAAATTTGGGATCTGGCAGCTAACTTGAATAATTTCCCCCACACTATGATTTTATGATCAGGGAAGACCTTAGGACCACCCCAACGTCATCCTTCCATCATTGCAACTATCAGATAACAAAATAAAGTTAGATTTAGCATTTTTTCTTCATAGGCATGTTAAAGATGTGATTCTTAATTTTAGAAAGTGTGAGTAGATTAGGTTATTGATTTGAATCAACTATGAAAATATAGTAGCATGTGTAATTCATGAAAATAGATTAGTTATTTTCCTTATGCAATTTCAATTAGCATTCCCATTTGATGAATGGTAAGAAGAGTAGTGTAATTTATTTCTACCGCTAAACTAGCCTATTTTCCCTATTGAAATTTCAATTATAATTTCCATTTGATGATTGAAATTTTCAAATTTGTATTATAATAATGTTCATTTATGCTTTCATAATATTTTTTGACTACAATTAGTTGGAGGAATGGTCTCTGAATACCCTTATATGATTTCATGAATAGGAGTGATATGTGAAGAACCTAACCTACCATGCATATAACATTGTCACCTCTAAGTTTGTAGAAGCCTCAGGTTGATAATTAAATTTTAGAATCCCTTGGGAGTTGCAACATCCTTTGTTTAATACCAGTGCTCATCATGATGTCCACAATAGAAGATGAGAATATAAGGAATTGGTACAATTCCAACATGAAGACGCATCCAACAATTGAGACTAGCTCACCCCATGATCCACCAATGAAATACTTTCATGTGTGGGAGGAGGAGGAGATAACACCTCAAGAAAAGCATGTAACTCCCAATAAAGGGATTAGGTATCCATAGACATGTGATCACAACAAGAAATGGAATGATGATCCTTTAAAATTAAGAGCTATTCAATTAGAGTAGGAGAGGATTGAAGCAAAAGAAGAAGAGGAGAAGAGGAAACATGACGAGTTACTTTGGAAGAAACAAGAAGAATAATAAGAGAGGAAAAGTATAGAGGAAGAGCCGCAGGGGCAGTCCCAGGAGGATGAAGCAACACAGAGGTTGGAAGAAGTGGAGGTGACTCAGGATATGGAATAATAAGTGTAGGGGAAGAATATATCATCTAGCCCATGGATGATAAAATAGGCACCCTTGAGGAACATCCCCTTATAGGTGGTCATCTTCCATTCAAGGAAATGGGAATCACACTCCCACTGATTGACAGAGTCATGGATGTATGCAGTGTAACATTTGATCAACTTAAGAAGATGATCATGCAACAGAGGAAGAGATATGTATTGAATGATCCTCGTAATCTAGTCTTGGTTGATACTGAGAAGGTGATAACCTCCAACACCAAATGGAATCCCAAAGCCATTATGGAAAAAAAGGTTTCATTCATTATAGTTAGAGAAGATAATTCTAAGTTTTTATTAAATGAGAATGTCAAAATGAGAAGAGAAATTTTTGCAGTGAAACAATAGGAAGAACATATCACGATAGAGAATCAATGGTATTCATCATGTTGGCTTGATGGGGCTTGAGCCAAGTGTTATCCTCAACAATATCCCAAGGATGAGAAGGGAGATTGAAGGAGGTAACCTAAAACCACATAAGGTTCAACAGCTAGCCCTGTTAAACTAGATAGGGACCTCTCTATGGTTGCACAACCAATGATGATCGGAATAGGAAACAATGTTAGTATAGATATGTTAGGCTCGGGTAGGGTTTGAAAGTTTTAAGGTTTTGTTGGATGAGGAGGGAAAATTAGGGAACTAGGTCAAAAGATAAAAAGGTTCAACTTCAAGAGATATAAAGGAGCAGGGTAGTTATGCCTTCGTGATGCTTTGGGGTTTTGTCAATGTAGTGTAGGGTGGAAATGCAGAGATCAAAATGATCATGGGAAGCATGAATTCATTTATTAGAAGACAAGTAACATAAACATGAAATTCCTAACAAAACAAATCTTAAAACTAAGAATTATGTTTGTAACCTTAAAGGAAAATCATTGAAAAGAATAATCATGGAAAGAGAGTGAAATTACCTTTCATATAAGACTATAAATGAGAGGAAACACTATAAAAAACGGTTATGAAACCAACTCACAAAAATATAGGAAAGATAGATCAACACCTTAGAATTCAGCCTCTTCGAGCGGGCAACCTCCTTTACATTACACAAATGAACAATTCTTGGATGATTCAAATGAAAAAAACTCCTTTCTATATATAGGAGTCTAAGGGTCGCAATATAACCAAGTCGGTTTAACAATATTAATATAAAGGCACAAAAATAACAATAGAGGGATTCTATGGGGCATAATAATAATAATACAATGACAATAGGGGCACAATAATATTAATAAGGGATACAACAACAATAGTAATGGGGGAATCACTAGTATTATAGGGACATAACATGCCCCTCTCCTTCAAAATAGTGTTGTCCTCAATGCTTGAGTAGTTTTGGATCTTTCTGTATAAAATTCTCATCCTCCCATGTGGAATCTTCGGCGGATAAGTTCTTCCACTTGATGAGATACTCCAAAATTGATCGATTTCATAGCTATCGATTTCTTGTTTCTATGACTGCTTATGGTTCCAATACAATTTTTCCTTCCTCGTCAAATTTTGGCAATATTGTTTGAACTGGGAGCTTGTTTCCTATAACCTTCTTTAAACATGAAGCATGGAAAACTGGGTGCACTCGAGAAACTACAGGAAGCTCCAATTTGTATGCCATAGTACCAATCTTTTGCGACACCTTATACGGACCATAATACTTTAGTGATAATTTATTATCTTTCTTAGCTCTCTTAAGGTACATTTGTTTATATGGTTGTAATCATAGGAATACCCAGTCACCTACATCAAAACTTCTTTCACTATGATGTTGATCTACCTATTGTTTCATTCTATTATGTGCCAATGTGAGGTTATCCTTTAAGACTACAAAAAACTTCCACGGAAGCTTAAAATCTTACATATCCTTTAAGAGTTGAAGAACTTGTTGTTGATGCTTGATGTGATGTTTCACTACTTGAATCTTAGAATTTTCTCTTAAATATGATGTGATGGATGGTGGCTGACATCCATAAAGTGCCAAAAATGGGGTCATTTTTGTTGTAGTATGCAAGGAAGTGTTATACCACCATTCACCCAGAGGCAACCATTTGACCCATTGTGTTTGTTTATCAGATACAAAGAAACAAAGATATCCTTCCAAACATTTGTTTACTGTCTCATTTTTCCCATCAGATTGAGGATGATAAGATGAGCTATGAGCTAATTGAGTACCAAGACAAGAAAAAATTCTATCCAAAAATTTCTAGTGAAAATGGGATCTCTGTCACTTACAATAATCTTTGGGTTTCCATGTAGCTTTTGAATTGTTTCCATAAATGCAGTAGAAAATGTATTGGCTTTAAATGGATGTGATAATGCACAAAAGTGTGCCTACTTGGTAAGTCTATCAGCTACCACCATGATGACACTCTTTCCTTCAGACTTGGGAAAACCTATAATAAACTCCATTGAAATCTCCTCCCAACATTAGCTTGGAATGGATAAAGGTTGTAATAGACCTGGGGTCTTCATTGTTTCAACTTTATTTTTTTGGTAAACCAAACATTCTTCCACAAACTTTTGAGTATCCGATTTAAGGCCATCCCAAAAAAATTCCTTCTTAACCCTGTGGTAAGTTTTTAAAAATCCTGAGTGTCCTCCTAAGGGAGAAGTGTGCAATTCCATAAGAATGTTTTGTTTGAGTTGGAAATTCTTACAGAGGTATAAGCGATATTTGTACCATAACAAATCATTTTTCCCGCTAAATGTATCAGATGTATTGGAATCTTCTTGTAACTTTCAAATAAGTGCCCACACTTCTTCGTCATTCTTCCATTTCCTCCCTTGCTTCATTTACCCAATCTGGACGGATAATAGAAATGGTGCACAATAATGCTTCCACATCCTCATCCTTTCTTGAGAGTGCATCTCCCACAACATTTTGCTTCCCTTTTTTGTAGATGATTTCAAAGTAATAACCCAACATCTTTGTGACCCATTTTTTTTGCTCTTCAGAGGATAATATTTGTTATAAAAATTTCTGAAGACTATCATGATCCATTTTTACCTTGAAGTGTCTTCCCATTAGATAGTGTCTCCATTTCTTAAATGTGTGTAGTATTGCCAACATTTCCTTCTCAGAAATAGATTTGTGTAAATACTTTCCCTCAATCGGATGACTTTCGAAATAAATGGGTCTTTTGTCTTGCATTAAAACAACACCAATTCCATTTCCTGAAGCATCACATTCCATAATAAAGGTTTTTGTGAAGTCTGGTGTAACTAAGACCGGTGCTTGGCACATTGCCTCTTTAAGATGTTTGAAGGCCTTTACTACTTCTGGAGTCCATGAAAATGCATCTTTCTTCAATAATGTTGTTAGAGGTGCTACTATTCTCCCATAATTATTAACAAACTTATGATAATACCCTATCAACCAGAGAAATCCTCGTAGATGCTTTATGGATGTGGGAATTTTCCATTCCTTAATGACTTTAATTTTGCTAGAGTCTACCTTAACAACTTCATGAGATACAATATGACCCAGATATTCCACCTTTTGTACTCCAAACAAACATTTGGAGCTTTTTGCATATAATTGTTTCTCCTTCAATAGTTTTAGCACCCTGTCAACATGTTCAACATGATCCTTCCAAGACTTGTTGTAGATTAGTATATCATCAAAAAATACTAACACAAATTTTCTATGGAAGGGTTTGAAAATGGAATTCATCAAACCTTGAAACGTAGAAGGTGCATTGGTAAGGCCAAAAGGCATGACCAAAAATCATAATGACCCTCATGAATTCTAAATGTTGTTTTCGGAATGTTTTCAATCTTCATTATGATTTGATGATATCTTGAACGAAGATCCAATTTGGTGAAGTAAATTAATCCATGCAATTCATCCAATAATTCATCAATGACAGGAATGGGAAATTTATCTTTAATAGTGACCTTGTTGAGCTCCCTATATTCTGGACAAATGCACCAAGATCCATCCTTCTTGTGCACCAATACTACTTAAGCAAAGAAAGAACTTTGACTAGATGGAATTATACCAACCTCTAGCATTTCTGCAACCATACGTTCAATTTCACTCTTTTGGGCATAGGGGTATCTGTATGCCCTGGTGTTTGGAGGATCAATTCCTGGAATCAAATGAATAGCATGATCATGATCACGAATAGGTGGGAGACCCTTGGGAGTCTCAAATACCATGGAATGATTGTCCAAGACTTTTTGGAGATCTGGAGAAATGTATGATTTCGATGTGGAAACATCTAGTGAACATAATTGTGCAATTACTCCTCGTTGTTTCTTCTTTAGAAGCTTTGTCATACTGATAGAGTTGATTATCTTTCCTGGTTTCCCTGCAATACCCCTTAATTCAACTTCCTTTCCTTCCACAAAAAAATTCATGAAAAGTTATTGAAAATTAAAAGCTATTGTACCTAAGGATTGTAGCCATTGGACTCCTAGTACAACATTAGCACCACCCATTGGAATGGAAAGCATTGGGC